>JAECWM010000045.1:0-224892 GCA_018150695.1 Drosophila oshimai | reverse complement strand
CGAAAGTTCTGGCATAACCTCACCTAGGCAACACCTGGTTTTAACCTCAATCGGACATACTCTCAACCGGATTTAACCCTTTAAGTCAATCGGACATACTTCCAACCGGATTAAACCTCAATCGGACATACTTCCAACCGGATTAAACCTCAATCGGACATACTCTCAACCGAATTTAACCACACATTTATTCTCAATTGGACTTACAATACTTTCAATCGGATTTAATCTAACCTGGAATATAACTCAACTAGACATAACCCCACATTGGCAAGCAGTTTCGATGAGCTGTACATCGCGCTGCAGCCGCTGTCCTCACAACATTTTGAAACGATTAAACGGCAGCGCAACCGCGAGTGTACCGCACTATAAACACCTATCATCAGCAACAGCAGATCGCTGTTATTGGGCCAAAAGAAGGCCATATTAGTAACATTTTTGTAGTATTTAAGTAACTTTAAAATATTTTCTATTATTATCATTATTCGACCCCATACTCATATTCTTTTCTTATAGTGTACATATCATTCAATCGTTGGCATTATTATATCAAGACATCTTTATTCTTTAACATTTATCAAGTCATCATAGCACTCCAGTCTACAGGCCTGCGGACAACGAGGAATTGATCGTGAGTACACACACAAGTGTCTTTGATAAACCAACACGTACATAAAAAGAATATGACTATTACCTGAATTATTACTGAATTGAATTTGAAATTTTTGAATTACTTGCTGACGGGTCCAGCTCGTATTATTACTGTTATATTTACTGTTTAAATCATTTCTTGCCTTTATCATTATTGTAATTATTAGGATAAGAAATGAAGTTCGAATTTTTCTGATATTTACTTAAAGTTTGAATTTTTCTAATGGATATAATGAAATAAAGTAGAACTTTAATGGGCACCTGAGCTAAATAGGTTTCACTTTAAATGGGTAAGGGCAACCAACAATGGAATGTCTTTACAGGTAGGGCGGGCCAAGCTGAAGAGCAATAACACCTGCGTTCTTCAATAATAGGGTTAACTATATCCATATCTTCTCTCTCTTACAATTTTCTTTTGTTTTTGATCGTCCGGATTGACTTTATCCTTTCCCAAGCCTTCCTAACTCTGTCTACAAATTTTATTGTGTGGCGGTGATACTGACTAGGGAGTAACCGACCCCCTTGCCTCTTCCCTGAGCTAGGCCGTTCCCGTAGGCAGAGTATGCACCCAGCCGGTATCCACCTAACCGTGTTCGTCACAGAATAAATGGCGCCCAACGTGGGGCTAGCATGGCAAGCATAGCGCAAGCATAGCACAAGCATAGAAAAAGCAAGCACGAAAGAAAGAATTCTTTTCCACCCCATGCTTCCCTAACAAAATTCCCCTTTAAGTCCGTTTTTACAATCATCAACATTCGATTTGTTTTGAATAGTTTCCGAAATTCGTTATTTATTTAACTAGGAATTGCTGTGATTCTGGGAAAACATCAGAATTGGAATTAAGTTCCATACAAGATAAATTATAGCACAGGAAATTTGAGAATTGTGTTGTTGGAAAATTTCAACAATAACTCTTTCCTGTATACCTTTTTATAAATACTTCATTACCATTTACAATCAGTTAAGTTGCAGGAAGAAATCGAGACTATCTGGCTGGAACGTTTCAGCAGCATACTCTTTCATTCAGTGCAACGAACAAATAAGTTTTGTTTAGATTCAGCTTAAATTAAGAGAATAAGGATATAACCCCATATAATTTCTTAAGTGAAACCGAATTAGCAAAGGATAAGTCCCAAATTATCAAACAAAATCCAAAATAATTTCAATTATCGTTATCTTTACCGCTACCGTTTCTTTACCGCTACCGTTTCCTTACCGCTACCGTTTTCTTTACCGCTTACCGCTACCGTTTTTTTTATCGCTACCGTTTAATATCGAAAACCTAACATGCCGGTCAGACGTAGTCCTGAAAATGGTTCAGGATTGGCAACTGATACTATACAATGTACTATATGCAACGATTCTAGCGCAGACACAGACTTTATCGAAACTCCTTGTCAGCATCGTTTTCATCGCGCGTGTCTCAATGTATGGTTACAGCAAAATGAAACATGCCCAAATTGTAGACAGCCCTGTTTACCTTCTCAGCTTACAAATCGTGTTAACGCAACCCAAGATACCAATTTAGAAACAACAAGGTCCCAAAGCGGATCTAGTTCAAACACTCGAACAGGCACAATTCCGAGAGGTCGTCCGAATACAAGACCTGCCACTAGAGCAGCAACGACCGCACCTAATATAAGACCAAGCACAAGTTCGCAAATCCCACGTTCACCACGTGTCGGAGGTTCACAAAGATCGAATAGTATTTCGGAAACCCGAATTCACGAACTGATAGCAAATGCTTTTGAAACATATCAAACGCGACTGACTTCGACATTATCTGAACAGATTAACTCTGCAATGCAAAATCTTAATTTACCTTCTTCGCGAAGACAATCACTTGAATGGGACTCGGAGTTACCTCCAGCAGAACCACAGCCAAGACAGACAATCAATAACAACTTTACGGCAGACCAAAATGTGGCCAGCAATCGGGACTATCGTCGTGAAGAAAACATCGATCGACCAGATCGAGTCTCAAGTTTAATTGCTCATTGGAATTTGAAATTTTCTGGGTCACCTAAAGACATTTTTGTAGAAGATTTTATATATCGCGTAAATTCATTAACTCGTCAATCATTAAATGGGAACTTTAATTTACTATATCAGTATGCAAATCTATTGTTTGTAGGCCCAGCTTTGACCTTTTATTGGCGATGCCACCGGGTTTCAGAGCAAATGGATTGGGCTCAAATTTGTTCGCGTTTAAGAGAAAGATATAAAGATCAGAGATCCGACCAAGACATAAAAGACGCAATGCGTAGGAGAAAGCAGGGAAATAATGAATGTTTCGACGACTTTCTCGATTCTATCTTAGCCATTGCGGATGCTTTATCTGAGCCTATGTCAGACTCAGAATTGGTTCAAGCAGTACGGAATAACTTACGATCAGACCTGGGACATGAAATATTACATATAGATACCCCTAGTATAGCTTCTTTACGTAGACAATGTCACCGTCATGAAGACTTCTTTAATAATTTGAGAGCTAGAAATACTTCGCGTTTTCCACCTACAAGGCGTACAGTAAATGAAATATCTGTAGATGTAGATGACGAAGGAAACTCTCAGGAAATGGATCCCCAGATTTTGACTATACGAAATGAGAACCAAACGAAATGTTGGAATTGTGACGCTGTAGGTCATCGATATCATGATTGTGTCCAGCCTCGCCGCATATTTTGTTATGGCTGCGGAGCTATTGATACGTACAAACCTTCTTGCCCGAAGTGTATTAAGAAATCGGAAAACTCTCGCCCGGACATCCGAGTCAATCCGAGGACGGATGCCCGACAGTAGACTTGGACGCAGACAGAACTGAGAAAACAGAACAAACAACACTCCCTGACAGTTCAACTAACATACCTGACGTTTCTAATAATAGACATTTTAAGCGAGAAGTCGAATATTTAATAGCGAAGGTTGTAAGAAAATCATAGGTCGCTCAGCAATAAGGTTACGCAAATTTTGGCAATTAAAGCGTAGGTATTATAGTTACATGATCTCGGCAATAAGCAGAAAGAATAGTGATATACGTCCCTTTACAAATATAGTTATTTTTGATCAATCGTATTTAGCTTTACTGGATAGTGGAGCAAATAAGAGCGTCGTAGGAGGATCCTTAGCTAAAAGTATTGTCGCAGGGAAATATCATTACAATAAAAGTCGTGGAATCGTACGAACTGCCGATGGAGCCAAGCAGTCCACTCTTGGCACTATCACAGTTCAGATGTGTTACAACTCCGTTGATGCAGAAATGGAATTCTTAGTAGTACCGTCGATAACACAAGATGTTATTTGTGGGATGGACTTTTGGGACAAGTTTGGTATTTCTGTTTCATTAGGCTTTTCTACAAATGAGCTGACTGTGGAAGAAGATTCACCTAAATTAACTTTATCGCCGTCGCAGAAGTCTAGATTAAAAAGCGTAGTAGATTTCTTTCCTTCGTTTGAAAGAGATGGCCTTGGCATCTCAAATTTAGTCGAACACTCAATTGACACCGGCACTGCCAAGCCGATCAAGCAGAGGCATTACCCTTTGTCACCGGCGCGTGAAAAACTCCTTTGTGTAGAGATCGATAGGATGATTCAATTAGGCGTAATTGAAGAAGCCCCTTCCTCATCATGGTCATCGCCTATCGTGTTGATAGTCAAGCCTGATAAAGTTAGGTTTTGTCTTGATTCTAGAAAAGTTAACGAGGTTACGATTAAAGATTCTTATCCCATCCCGAATCTAGAAGGATTGTTAAGCCGTCTTCCTAGAGTCTTTTGCATTTCCAAAATCGATTTGAAAGATGCCTTTTGGCAGATCAGCTTAGATGAGCAGTCTCGCCCAAAAACGGCATTTACTGTTCCAAATCGGCCATTATACCAGTTTAGGCGAATGCCATTTGGACTGTGCAATGCTCCTCAGACAATGTGTCGTCTGATGGACCAAGTCATACCGTATCAACTCAAGTCACATGTATTTGTATACCTAGACGACCTTCTAGTAATGTCATCTAGTTTTGACGATCACTTGAAACACCTTGCTGAAGTGGCGACTCGTCTGCGTAATGCTGGACTAACTATCAACGTTAAAAAGAGTCACTTTTGTCTTCGGGAAGTCGATTACTTAGGTTACGTTGTGGGCGAGGGTACAATTCGAGTAAACCCTAAAAAGGTTAGCGCCGTGTCTGAATTTCCTATCCCGAAAAGTCAAAAACAACTAAGACGCTTTCTTGGGATGTGTGGCTGGTATCGTCGATTCATTTCTCAATATTCCTCAATAACCGTTCCTCTTACTGATCTACTTCGTGGAAAGACCTTTGCATGGAACGAGGATGCACAAAGTGCTTTTGACGAAATCAAGTCAAAACTTTGCTGTGCTCCCTTCCTTATTCACCCTGACTATGAAAAACCGTTCATAATACAATGTGACGCATCCATGTGTGGTGTTGGTGCAGTTTTGGCACAGTGTGATGATATGGGCAATGAACGTCCAATCGCTTACATGTCTCAAAAATTGAATGGAGCTCAGCGTAACTACACAGTTACAGAGTTAGAGTGCCTCGCCGTCGTTGTAGCTATTAAGAAGTTTCGTATGTATGTGGAGGGTCAAAAGTTTAAAGTTGTTACCGATCATTCAGCCTTGAGGTGGCTGATGAATCAAACCGACCTCAGCGGGAGATTAGCCCGTTGGGCTATCAAGCTGCAAGGATTTGTTTTTGAAATCGAGCATCGCAGGGGATCTCAGAACGTCGTACCTGACGCGCTGTCGCGTTCGTTTGAGGAATCTCAAGAAATCATGGCTGTAGATGTAGACATGCTTCCAGAAATTGACTTGCAGTCAGAAGCATTTCAGTCGACTGAGTATCGTGAGTTTAGAGAACGTGTACAGAAATCAGAATTGGCAGATTTTCGAGTCGTTGATAACTTTATTTACTACCGAACTAGCTTCGCTACTGGAACTCCGGAAGTCGATGAGGCCGAATACAAGCTTTTTGTTCCCCGAGAACTAAGGATAAGCGTTATTCAGTCTGCACATGACCAACCAACCTCATCTCATTGCGGGGTTGCAAAGTGTCTTGAGCGACTTCGGAGAAACTTTTATTGGCCAAACATGGTGATGGAGGTGCGGAGTTATATAGCTTGTTGTGAGATATGCAAAACTTCCAAACATCCGACGCGACGTCTTCGACCACCTATGGGTTGCCAAGCCGTCAGTGAAAGGCCGTTTCAACGGATTTATATGGATTTCATTGGTCCATTTCCGAGGACAAGAAACGGAAACATAGGTATCTTAATTCTTCTTGACCACTTCTCGAAATTTACTTGGCTTAAACCAGTTAAAAGGTTTACTTCAAAGGTAGTAATCGATTATCTTAGGGACGAGATTTTTGTGTGTTTCGGAACTCCTGAGGTTTTGGTCAGCGATAATGGCACTCAGTTTAAAAGCCATGATTTCGCAGCCTTCACTTCAAAATACGGAATACAACACACATTTACTGGAGCGTACGCCCCGCAATCTAACGCGGCTGAGCGTGTTAATCGGTCGATTAATGCGGCTCTTCGCTCATATATTCGATCAGATCAAAGGTTGTGGGATCTTTATATTGGGAGCATTAACTGTGCACTGAGGAATTCGGTTCATCAGTCAATTGGAGAGTCCCCATATTATGTTGTCTTTGGACAGCATATGTTATCTCATGGGAAGGATTACAAGTTGTTTCGAAATCTTCAGATGTTGTCAGAGAGTTCAGCTAAGATTGCTAGGGCAGATGAGTTTCCAAAGATCCGCTCCGAAATAGCTAGGCAGTTGAAGAAAGCTTACGAGAAAAACCGGCACGAATATGATTTGCGTTCCCGGCATCGGACATTTGAAGTAGGTCAGGAAGTCATAAAAAGGAATTTCGCGTTAAGCAACCAAGCTTCTCACTTCAATGCCAAGTTAGCACCAGTTGGAGTTAAGGCAAGAGTGAAGGAGAAGCGAGGTCAGTCATTGTATTTGCTCGAAGACCCCAACGGAAAGGAATTAGGAGTTTTTCATGCAAAGGACCTTTGGTAGAGTACCCTGTTTCAGCTTTCATCTTCTTCAACTTTACATCGATAAAACCTGTGGTGTGAGGGTACGATTTTTTTTGTTTCTTATTGTTTTATAATTTTTATTTTATTTTTCTATTATTTAAAAGAAACCGCTATCAAATTACCATCTTGATCTTAACAGCACGATTGGTGCTGTTAACTTTAACAGCGATAGATCGCAGGCTGAAAGATCTGGTATCTTCGACCTCTGACAGCTGTCAAACGAGGATCCGGCAACCCTTTACTTGTCAAGAATAAACTTCCGCTCAGCCAAACTTTTCTTTTGCGATCGGAACATTTAAGGAAGCAGACGTGCGTTTTAACTTAGCCTAAAAGTTCCGCGTGTGCAACATAACATTTGCAAGCAAGTCCTAATATATAGGCATTTCATCCATCCGTGATCCAAAGTAGTTTTGCAGCCGGCGCAGACCAAATTCTGGCCGCTGCTTCTTCTTCCTCGTCGTCCCGCGTGTGCAAAAAGCCTGCAGGTGAGCAGTTTAAAATTCTTCAAACGCGAGGGCTAAAATAATTGTGTTTTCTTGGTTAGATCGGAGCAAGTGCAGAACCTTTGCAGTGCGAGAGAACGGTCTTGGCAGTCTGCTAAATTGCAGCAAGCGACCTAAATCTCGGCACGTGCAGCACCTTGCGCTGCTGAAATTGGCGGCAGTCACCACAAGTCCCTGGCAGGGCAACATTTTGGTTTTCTTGTTGGACAGGCTCATTATTTTCTAGGTACGCATAGCTTAGCCCTGCGAAAAGTTCGGGTTTAATCTTATTATATTCTCAGGCATCCAACAACTTTTGATCAGCCCCTAAACGTACAAGGAGCTGGCCAAATCTCAAAACTCCGCTCAGCTAGGAACTCGAGTGTCGGTCGGCAACTTGTGCGTGATTGGGGCAGCATTTGATCGAAAGTTCTGGCATAACCTCACCTAGGCAACACCTGGTTTTAACCTCAATCGGACATACTCTCAACCGGATTTAACCTCAATCGGACATACTTCCAACCGGATTAAACCGCAATCGGACATACTTCCAACCGGATTAAACCTCAATCGGACATACTCTCAACCGAATTTAACCACACATTTATTCTTAATTGGACTTACAATACTTTCAATCGGATTTAATCTAACCTGGAATATAACTCAACTAGACATAACCCCACATTGGCAAGCAGTTTCGATGAGCTGTACATCGCGCTGCAGCCGCTGTCCTCACAACATTTTGAAACGATTAAACGGCAGCGCAACCGCGAGTGTACCGCACTATAAACACCTATCATCAGCAACAGCAGATCGCTGTTATTGGGCCAAAAGAAGGCCATATTAGTAACATTTTTGTAGTATTTAAGTAACTTTAAAATATTTTCTATTATTATCATTATTCGACCCCATACTCATATTCTTTTCTTATAGTGTACATATCATTCAATCGTTGGCATTATTATATCAAGACATCTTTATTCTTTAACATTTATCAAGTCATCATAGCACTCCAGTCTACAGGCCTGCGGACAACGAGGAATTGATCGTGAGTACACACACAAGTGTCTTTGATAAACCAACACGTACATAAAAAGAATATGACTATTACCTGAATTATTACTGAATTAAATTTGAAATTTTTGAATTACTTGCTGACGGGTCCAGCTCGTATTATTACTGTTATATTTACTGTTTAAATCATTTCTTGCCTTTATCATTATTGTAATTATTAGGATAAGAAATGAAGTTCGAATTTTTCTGATATTTACTTAAAGTTTGAATTTTTCTAATGGATATAATGAAATAAAGTAGAACTTTAATGGGCACCTGAGCTAAATAGGTTTCACTTTAAATGGGTAAGGGCAACCAACAATGGAATGTCTTTACAGGTAGGGCGGGCCAAGCTGAAGAGCAATAACACCTGCGTTCTTCAATAATAGGGTTAACTATATCCATATCTTCTCTCTCTTACAATTTTCTTTTGTTTTTGATCGTCCGGATTGACTTTATCCTTTCCCAAGCCTTCCTAACTCTGTCTACAAATTTTATTGTGTGGCGGTGATACTGACTAGGGAGTAACCGACCCCCTTGCCTCTTCCCTGAGCTAGGCCGTTCCCGTAGGCAGAGTATGCACCCAGCCGGTATCCACCTAACCGTGTTCGTCACAGAATAAGTGTATATGTTCATATAGGTAATATGAGTATATTTATCCCTAGGCACTGCAGCTTGGAAACATCAACGTCAACAGGCGGTTGCCAAATGATTGCCACTGCTGTTTGTGCTGCTAATGATTGGCTCAAAGCTCGTGTACTGTGTTGTCGTAGGTGTAGAGCCATGTTGCCACTGCGCAAACAAGCTGGAACAGCACAAACCAAGATTTATGGGTGTCAGTCGGGCAGCAGTGCACAGAAAAAAATTTTTTTTTGCATATCCAACAAAGCTAGTTTTATTTAGATCAAACAATTGTGGGTGTACTTTATTGAAGATTTATGGTTGCTCCAATTCTGCTTCTAACTTTCTCCATTTTTAAATTTTAAATGTTTAAAATAAAAATATTAAAAAGCCAAAAAAGCTTCATCCAAATATAAATGCCATTAAATAACTTTTAATCAACCTAAAATGATCATGATAAATTAGCAGAGCCGGGTCCTACGATTTTGATCTGGTTTCTCTCTCTGCACAACGTTTCCGTGTCAACGTTCAAATGTTTGAGCCTCAAACATAACCCAGAATGCCACCGATCCACTTTTTCTGCAAAGCCATAAAGCCCCACAACACAGTTTCTATTTGTACTCACAAAGTGCCGCGGAATAGATTCACGTTGTAGTCGTAGACGGACGAGCGACCGGGTCCGGCCAACAGGAGCGCACAGTCGGAGCCGTGGGCCGTCTGGAGCTGCTCCCCAAACTGATGATATTGCGCATGCGCCACCGCCAGCAGAGACAGTAGAAGTATTCTGCAAAGAAATATGAGCAAAAAGTAGTTAAATTAACACGTTATGTATGCACATGCAGCAGAGGCGGCACGCCTCTTGGACAAATATAAACACGCCTGCAGCCAGAGGCATAAATCAATCAGCCAGATAGCACACATACATTTGTAGGTATAGTAGAATGCCCATAAATTTAACAAAAAGTCTTTGAAAACCTAATTAACCAATAATAAAAAACTATTTAAAGTTTAAAGCGAAAATAAGAATTTTTTGAGTGAGTTTAATAAAATGTGGTTAAAAAAACTCATAATACAATAAACTAATACTTAATTTTATAGAAAAAAAAGTCAAACTATTAATAGGAAAACTTGATTCTTAAAAAATATAATTTACAATCATAATATGGCTAAAATGTGCTTTGAATATCTTCAACTGAAACGGGTTATTTGTTTTGAAATACATTCCTTTTTTTTATAATATTTCAAACAGCCGAAATTCAGAACCTTACAGTCTTGTGAGTAGCAGAGAATGAAACGATAGTATGTAAATTAAGCTTATAGAATTTCAACTGTAGGTGGCAGCTGTTTTGCCGAACGGCAGTCCAACCCAAGACAACCATATGCATTGTTTTTTCGGAATCGCCATTGTTTTGGGCGGTTTTTTATCTGTCAGCACAGAGGCAGTTGGGGAATTCGACATCTGACATCTGGCAACCTTGCTTTTATTTTTTTTATTTTTCGGCTTTAAGGCGCCCAGATTTATGACATGCAGCGAGTGTTAATCGCCTGTTAGCTTTTGTCGCCTCACACAAAGCGAGAGCCAAAAACAAAAAAAAACCCCATATTTTCGGGCAATTGTTAACGGCTTTTGATAAGTATTGATATTGATTGGCATTGTTATTGCTGCCTCCGGCTAACAGTGAAAGTATGTGGCTTTAATGCCCAAGGTATGCCATGCCCCTTTTGCTTATATAACCGAAAACAAGGTTTGCCTTGAATACCCTTTAACATATCGAGATCGCATTAACTGGAATTATTTAATTGCGTGTTTTAAAACAATTAATTGCTTAATTTATCGAGATCACTTGGAGAAAATGAACTCTCTAACTTGTTTTTTTAACACCTGGTTAAGAATTAACTGTCTGATTTTGAGAGAGATTAGAAAATAATTTATATAAAATTATTGTATTGTTTAAAACACGTCACAAGGCAATAAATTAAACGATTACTTATCGTCGATATTAATATCTTTTTCTATAAAATATTTTGGAAATGGGTTAAAAAGAAAGTATAGAAAAAAAGTTATGAAAATAAAGGATAAACATTATTTTTGCCATTTTTTTAGTATGGTCGATGGCTGTTTAGTTGTTTTATCTGCCGGTACATTTAGCAATAAATAGTGAAAGTATATCGCTTTTCATTTGCAATCTATTGAAGGTCTTGTTTTGATGAAGGGCACAGCTCCCAGGCCATCAGTTGGGTTTATATAATCGCCAGGGGAAACAATAACGCACTAAAGTCCTTTCACTTTTCATTTGACAGTTGGGGCTTTCTTTTCCCCTGACCAAGAAAAATAAGATACCATTTAAGTGTATCTCATTTCAAGGGTTTACTGAACTCCACTTTCCGGCTCAAAAGATTTCAATGCACCTGCTTGCACTGTTATTTAGGTGAATTAAACACCTGCTTAATGAATGAAATTTTAGCACTTTACTGTTTAGTTTTTGCATATAAATAGCATTCTTGAGATATTGAAACCCATTCGAAAACTCAGAACTTTTCGGTGGATAACATGAAGTCTGTGTCTATTATTTTGGTTATTTCCCTGGCTATCCTAGCTTTTGCTGTGGGAAATTCCTCGCAGGAAAGATGCCCAAGACCTTGCACAAGGGATTATAAACCTGTTTGTGCCGTTTGGCAAAGGGGGATGCTTATAGCCCCCATAAGAAGTGTTTGCACCTTCCCCAATAAATGTGCCTTTGACAATCAGCGATGCCGAACGGGTCAAAGTAAGTTAAATTTTACTTTATTTAAATTGTAGTATAAAACATATTGATTTATTTGAGCAGCTTGGTCTATCACCGACAACCGCAAGTGCAGGCGTGAGACTCCGGATTGCCGTGATCTTCTGAAGTAATTTAGCTGTTTACGTGTTTTGGAGACCTTTGAAAACACATTTAATAAAGCCCGACTTTTTTCATTCATACCACATGTGACTTTGATTAATTAAACAGAAGATTAGCTCACTCTTGACCAATGCATGGTCATAATTTTCGGTTAACAGCTAACACGATTCGCTTTAACTGAGTTAAATGCTTATTAAATCTGGTAACCAGCGAGTGGCTTTCATTTCGGTTTTCGCATAGCGGTGAATTTGGTTCAAGGCTGCCCTTAAAATCCGTGGAACGTGTTTGGTTTACGATCGCTTTGGAGTGCCTAGTTCATTAGCCATCATGACAGGGCAATTAGAATGCAAACAAAACGCACTCGCCCACACAGCCAGCTGTTTATTTGTGATGCATGCCACGCCCAAGCGCGTGCCACATGGAGGCAGTGCAGATTTAATTGCCGGACCCCAGATGCAGATCGGTGATCGCGGATCGCGGATCAGAGTTGCAGGCCAGCGGGCCACTGCGTAAGTCAATTAATTGTTGCTCGCCTTTGGGGCGACAGCTTTTGTGAAAGGCTAGCACGCAACGTCCTTCTGGCCAACCTGCCACTGCAATATATGTACATACATATGGTATGGTGTGTACATATCTGCAATTTATGCACACTCGCATGCATATGCAATCTTTACACCTGCCCGCAAGAGTCAATTAATTTTGGTTCGTCGATGGCCGGCCAAACGACTTTTACATAAATCGGGGTGCTGGCTTATCTAAGGCACTTGGTCACAGCAGTCAGTTGCTTTTGGATGGCACACATATTTTTTCTCAGGATTTCAACTCCCAATCCACAAAAAAATATATCTCTACAACCAAAAATATTTTTTAAAATAAAATTTTTTTTATTAATTGCTATGATGACAAAATAAACTTGTAAAACATAACCAAATAAATTTCGGAATATTTTATAAGCTTCATGTAAAAATATAATACTGGTAGGTAAATATATTTAACAAAAAAAATGTTTCTGCAAATAACACTATATCACTTGTTTTTGTGTGCAGTCCACAAACAAAGAACAGGCGCAGTTGCCCAATTATAGTCGCCATATAGGCATAGGACTCTCCCTGTCAGATCTGCGCATATTTTAAAGCTCATCCCCCGGTTGACATTTGCTAATAATATATTTTTTCCATCGGCAGCGCTTCGTTAATTGCCCGATGCATTGCATTGTTCAACTTTGTATGTGGAGAGCTGCTGATTGTATCACGGGGTCTGCTCGGGTGCTACTTATGTCATCTTGTTTACCTGTATACCTGGGATTAAAGCCCAACTTCGGGCCCACCGAAAGGGGGCGTGCCAAGTGCATAGGACTTTTTGTTTGGATATTTCTTTGTTTCAGCTTGCCACATCTCTCGCATTGTTGCTTGGGGACTTATATGTAAATTGGCCCGTCTTAGCTAGTTGTTGATGTCATGTTTATGTGTGGAAATGACTTTTGTAATGCACAGAGAAATTCATAATTTATCTTTGCAGCGAATTCGTTGATAGTGATTAAGTATGGAAAAGTGAAAATGTGACAGAAATCAAAAAATGCATCAATTATCTTCGGCTTATCTAAATGGTTTTGATAGGTGACGACAATCACTTTCATTTATACCGATAAAGTATAGTAATGTGGAAACTTAAGCTATTCGAAAAATAAAGATCCCTGCATCAATCATTTAAAATTTTCTGAGAATTGCAAATTGGATTTGGTATTGAATCAATGTGATTGAAAAGGCCTCTACAAAATCTTCCCAGCATTTTCTCATAAAGTGCACATTTAAATTGCCTGAAGATTGAGTGGAATTTATGTTTCGCTTTAAATAAGATTTTTAACACTCTTTATAGTTTTAATTTTCAACCAAAAAGCAGATCTGATGACTGCGCATGAACTCAGTTTTTACTTTATTTCATATTAAATTTATAAAAAAAAATTCCCATTCAGCATGTGAATTTGAAAATGTATTTAAAATATAATTTATTAAGTGCAGTTTAGTATTTGACTATTTAATAATATTCGAACGAGCACTAATTTTTTTTTTTGTAATCTTTAAACATTAATTTGTATGATCTGGAGGGAAAAGTGCAGTATAAAAAGAAGTAATATTCAATGTGCTGACAACAAAAACTCAAGCTTAGATCTACTTATCAGACCTCAACGTCCACTTTTATTATTTTTAAGGCAACACACCTGAAACCCCAAACCCCTCATTAGCGATCATTTATCATTTGACTGAAAAAGCAGTGCAGCAACCGCATTTGAATAAACCTTAGTCAAAGCCACTCCATCGCCACGAGATTGTGTTCCGACAATCTGCGATGTGCAAATATCGAGATATGTATACTGTTGCATTCTATCCGCTCACTCACCTAATCCATGCTGAGTGGATCTCGTTTCTGGGTGAGATTGCTAATGCCGGACCATGCTGCTTTAATTGTTGCACTTAGCTCTTTGCCCAACGCTTGGCTCTGGCCAATTGCTTAATTGATTCTGGCCAGACGGGTACAGGTAGCTCTCAGGTAACATGTCTTCACATCCGCCTGGTATTTAGCAGACAGCGGGGTAAAAACATCGATTCCGTGGGGCACACACGGCGCATACTTGATAAACGGCAGAGCAATTGCAACATGACGCACATTTATGTGGCATTAGTGTCGCCTTCGATATTTTATTGTGCCATAAATTGGCAATGCAGATTCGATGGCACACAGTGCAGCACCGATAAGCGGGCCAAAGCTGCCTTAATTCGGTCTGTGACCCACAAAGCGTTCGCGTTCCTATCGCTAAGAGACAATCTATTTAAACTCGCACAAATACACCGAAAAAACTGTATTCAAAATGAGTTTTATATGCAAGATATTCAGTTTAAGAATTTTTTAATTTAAAAGATTATGTAGCTCCAGAATATCATAATTTAAAAGTAATGAAATCTGCTATTTATTTATTCTTAATTGATCTAAGGTAAATAGTGAAATCTTTTATTTATTTATTCTTAATTGTTCTAAGGTCAAAAGTGTCTGCAAAATTTGGTATTATTACGAACCGCACACAATTTATATTTCGATTGGTAAATAATTCTAAAAAAACAAGATTCTGGTGAAAATCCCTAAAATAAATTTATTAAGAGCTTCTTAGTTCACTTGAAAGAACCCTAAGTTGTAAGTCATGGAAAATCAAGTGATTAATGATAAAACTGCAATTACGTAAGCTTCTCTGAACAGTTTTAAGTCTATAAAATTGTGTACCTCAATATCTTCAAAAATCAATTATTTATATTTTTGTTTATGTGTAGAATACGCGGCATGTGAAGGGTTTTTGATATATCACCCGACCAGCACGCAATCGCGATAGCATCGGACACGGCTAACGTGCGGTTTATGGACTGCACGGTCTCAAATAGAATGTAACCGAACTGCAGCTGGCCAATGAGTCGAAAAACCAACTAAACTTGGCTCTGATCTCCACACCAACTGACTGATAACCGAAGCCGGCAATCTGACGCTTTTAACAGCTTATTAATTGGGCGGCCGCCCCTTGCAGATTTATACCTGGCCAACTTGCGGCTAATTGCAAACAAATTGCAGCGGCTAAGCCAAATCAGTGAGACGGAGCCAGCGACAAATTCAATGCCAGCTTATTGACCGAAAACGCTCAATGCAAAACTGGCTACAGCCTGTCATTGATTGTGCATAAATCAAAGGAAAACAACTTTTGCATCTGACATTAATTCCACACTGCAGAAAAAAAGGGCAACTAACTTTGTTTGGGTAGTCACTTAAATATTTTGGTCAATGTAAGGTTAAAACTTTATGTTTGGTTAAGTCTCTTTTTAAAACATTTCCTCATACTTTTCACATTTTATTTTAACTGACAAGTTTGAAAACTTGAAGTTTAATTTGTAAACTAAGTTTAAAACAATCTTTTTTATCAGTTTAAGTACAGTATTTGTTTGCTGTGCACTTTGATTTGTGCGTTGGCTCCCGGCGAACAAGCCGACCGCCTTGACTTTCTTAGCCAAGACTGAAGTGCACTTCTCCCAAGGGGCAAGGGGCTGAGCATCCTCAGAAAATGACAGGGAGTTGCGAGTGGGCCACGTGAGCAGCAGACACCTTTCACCAGTCTTGGTCCACCAGGTTCCCCAAAATAGCTGCAACAATTACCAAATTTTGTGCTTATATAGTCTTTATGGCGGCTCAGGCATTCAATAACTCGGCGATGTATGGCAATTGGCACATCGTCTTGATCATCGTCATCATCGTCAATTTGAGTGCGAATGTTGCAAGCTCAAATATAAAAAATAAAAACACACGAGCACTCCACTTGGCCTGCCTACAAATGAGCCAAGTGATTATTCGGGTTCGGTTTGTTTGAGCCTGGCTAAGTTGAGTTGAGTTGAGTGTTGCGTTGCCCAGCATGCCGACATGCAGCATACTTGGGCTTTATTTAAATAGTTTTTCCGAAAAACTATAAACACAAAATATGTAACTGGCGGTTGCATCTGTTACTGTTCAATTTCAATTTGCTCCGCTGGCTCACAGTTTTGCTGTCAGTTGCCACATATTTTCTGACGAGTGCACACACAAATCAGAGCCAGCACGCCATTGGGGTTACCAGGGCTCTCACGATCCCATTCGAGAGATCTGCTGCGAATTGCGTCGACAGCCCCTGCATTTCAATTAGCAATCTCTGCGGTTGGTTCTTTGATAAGCGACCAAATCCGCCCTGATCCCAGCTTTTCACTTTCGGTTCTCACGCTTGTGGGCGGGTTAATTAAAAGCACACTGAGAAAAAATGGCATGACATCAAAGTGTGAACTACATTCACAGAACCTTAAATTCTCAGTATAATTTAACTGAGATTTATTTATTGAACTTCCTAGCAAAAGAAGTTAAACTTATATATCATGTAACTTATAGTCACATGAATTACCATTTTTTTATCTCAATAATTTTAATACTATTAATTTTTAAAAACAATAATATAGAAGAGACACAAAAAAAAACAACAATAGATAAAAATACTTAATGTTTAGAGAAAATAATTAATATGGTATACAAATGTTCAGTAAAACTTAAAGTTTAAAAAAAGTGGTAAACACAAAACGATCTTTTATTTTTGTCGTTTTAAATGTTTACTTTATAGTTTTTCATTAATAATCGGAATTTATTTTACAGTGACTTTTGATGTTAAAATAAAAGTATACAATAGCATAAAACTGACAAGTGTTTAATAAAACATGGCGACAATAAATCTGCTAGTTTAAAACATAAGTAAACCTTAAACATTTTTTATGGAAAAGCTTCACTTGGTATTCTTTACTAAACATAATTTTATTAGACTTTTAAAAAGGGTTGCCTTTCCTGACTTCATGAAATAATAGTAGATGGCTTAAGTTGTACTTTATTTATTATCTATACTAATTTTTAACTGCCGAGTTTCGAACAAAAATTAATGAAATTGTTTGGTTGTGTTAAAGCTTAGTCTTTTTAATCACAACAAAGAGCAAAACTAGACCAAGAAAGCCCAATAAGTTTCCTTTTGTCACACTTGTTTGTTACACTTTCTCGAGTTGTGAGTCGGCAAATAGATACGATGTTTTCACCCAAACAAAAGGCCATGTTCGAGCATTTTTCAGTGGCCCAAACATCGCAGCTGGGGCACGTAGTTGTATCATCAAATCAGTGTAAATAGGAGGCCGCCGCCTCTGGCGTCCATTCATAAAGAGCAGCACGTCCAACCACTCGTCCACTCAATGAAACCATCACCGTCCTCTCCAACCATGATCCCTGCTCGTTCAACTTTCTTTTGTTACAACATCAATCAGCGATGTTCGCGAAATCAAAGCAACATCAGCCAGTGCGCAAAACAAAAACATCTAATTTACCAAAATATAGCGAAAATAGAAAACCCATTCAAGTGGTTGTTGTGGGCAGGCATGACGTGAATTCGGCTTTTGAAAGTGAAATGATTTCGAGTAATTTACGTTAATGTAGCGCATTAAAGGCGCATCATCGGCAGCATCCGAAAAGAAGGAGATCTCCGAGCCAAAAGTGAATGTTGACCAGCATTCACTTTAAGAAATCGAGCAGTTGCAAAATATTGTGTATCCATCAATGTGAGACCTCCAAATGATTTGTTTCAATGCTTCCTCCGCTCTTCTTTGGGGCCAGGGATTGCATGAGTTGTGCGAGTAATTGTGGCAAACACATCAGCCAGGCATTTTGCCCAAAAAAGGGGAAAACAACGGCAATATGCTACCACAAGTCATGGCTCTTGCCAGCCCCTTGTCTTGTGAACCTTGTAAGGCGGTTTATGTAACGAATCCAGCGCCAAAGATTTTGCCTGCGGCCGCTACATGTGCCCACAAACAATGGGACCAAACACTGATCAATATAGGCACGGTCAAATTTCTATAATCAAATCAAGCAAATCAAGCTCGTTAAATATTATTCAACGACTTAAATAAACTTTAAACTGTTTTTTTCCCTAAACAACTTTTCTCTTGAATGAAGTTTTATTTGTTAAACCTACCCAATAATTAAATTATGAAAGCCAAATTATAAAATTAAATAAATTATTAATAATTAAGGTAAATCATATACACAAAATCTACAATTATAAAATACCTACAACTATTATTTTCTCCAACGTTTAAGTTTATTTGTTAAACATATCCAAAAATTATATTACGAAATCCAAAGGCTCTAGATAAAAAGTGTGATTTTTCTTATTATTATTTTAAAGTTCTTATACAAATAAAAATAGTTTAAGAACAGAAAAACTTTATAGCCTTAATTAATCTTTCTTTGTTGACGAGATATAAAGTTGTTCAACTTTTTGAAGTTCGACTGTGGTAGATTTTGGCTTTGACACTCATTAATACGCAGCACAATGACGACTCTTTATCGCCCGGTCTCGATCTCGACTTGGATTTGGGGTTCGATTCCGATTGGGATCGCTGAATGCACTTCACATGCCGCTTTCCAATTTGGCACTAACGCCCTGTCTCGATTGTCTGATTTATATGCGAGCATGCAAATGGAGTGGCTGCATTTTGTGGTGCGAAAAGTGCTGGCAGCCTTGACACAAATTCAGCCAGGAGAGCGGCAATCAACGCTCCCCGTCCCCTTGGCCATTTCTCCTCTTACCTGCCCCGCAATTATGTCTTCATTTTATAACATTTTGAGCTGAGCTCGAGACCGGATTTGTGGCAAGTCACGAGGCAGATGTGGCCGGCGAGGAGACAGGAAATCAACAGGTTGCTCCGTTTCTGGTCTTCTACATTTAAGGAGAAAGTAAAACGCTGCCTGATCGATTTCAGCCGGCAACTGGTTGAACGTGAAGTTCAACATCCATGCACACCATTGTGCAACCCGCTCTGAACTTCGCATCAAATGTTAATGACCCCGTTTGGCTAAAGGCTAAAAACCAAAAACTGAGAGAAAAAAAAGAGGCAAAGCTCTTCGGTTCTTGGTCATAACTATGTTTTATGGGGACTCGGAAAAACAAATCAGCGAACGAGGCGACCCAGCAAACAGCGGACAATTAGCAGTAAGTCGCTAAGTTCCACCCAGCCGGGCTTTTATGCTCATTGCAGTTAGCCACGTTGGCCAGTTAACCGAGGTGCGAGCAACTGCCGGCCAACTACCGTTACCAGCCGATAGAACGCGCCGGGAAGTTATGGCCATGTCCCGAGGTACATGACAAATCACCTGGACACGCCCCGCCTCGACTAAGCCTTATTAAATCGAGGGCTAGCGACGTCTTAGCCTTGGGTCTAAGCGGATAAGCCGCTACTCGATCGCCTTGCACACACTCAAACAACCATATAATCCAATCTAAGATGTGTAATTAAAAACCTTGATCCTTCATACTAAATTAAACGTCTTACACTGATTTAATATAAAAATGAAGATATGAATCGCATAAAGAAGGTGTATTGTTTTATTTTGTTTTCGGTTTCCAAGTGAAGTAAGTATCCTTTAAAAAAATATAAATTTTTTAAATATAAAGATAATGTAATCACCTTTAATTAAAAAATTTTGAAGAACATTAAAATTGCTTAGACAAAAGCCATATATAAATAATTATATATATGTTCTCTCAAATGAATTAAAGAAACAATAGCTAAGTAATAATTTACATTTAAAATATTTTCTAAGCTATGACAACTTAACAAGTAATTTAATATACCTACATGTTAATTTTAATATTCGTAAAAATGTTAAAACATTACACAGAGGGAATAAGAATTTTCAATTATTAAATAACAAAAATTATTCAAATAACAAAACAAAACATTTAAAACCATTTATAAAGATCTATAAATAAAGCCTCGTCTGGCGCTTAATGTCTTATCGTTGGCCTTTTACTTAATTGCTTTTTAAATTGAAACCGAAAACTCCAGCTGAGCTCTATTTTAAGCCCGCATTGGAGGTGTGATTTTGAGATATGATCGAGTTGCTTTTCGGCGGAAGCTGAGCTGGCCAAGAGCGTGACCTATACGCTCATTAATTCCGTTGCTCCAGGCGATGATTTGTTCATCATTACGAGCTGGGAATAGCGCGTGGATGACCAGATAGAAAGTGGCAGGAAGCCATTAGTATGGGAAGTTGTTAGACAAGCAAAAAGGTAACCAAAACGCGCTTGGGGTTGGCCTGAATATAAATGAAATAATCAAAACACATATATGGCGCAATGCCGTTTAATCACTCGTCGAAAATCACCAGAATGCCGCATACCAAACGAAAACTTTCTGTGCCAACGACTCAGAACTTTCCAGTTAACACATATTCAGAGAATAATAATAAAAAAAAAAAAACAGAATGAGAACGTCGGAGAAATGTTTACAGAAAGTTGTCATAACCCAGTGGCAAAGACGTAAAAATTACATAAAACTAAACAGGAATATGGCTAGAACCAGTCCCCAACTTGGTCTAGACATTTGTTAGACGCCTAAACGCCTAAACGACAACTTGCCACACACAGGAAATTAACTGGAAAAATGTGTACCAAAACTGAGAGTACGGCTCATTAAAAAATAGCCAACGTACATACCTTAAGATCATTTTGTTGACGTTGCAAGTTGCCACTTGGCCGTTGGCCGTCGTTGTTAATGACTTCTCTAAATGCGTTTTTCGCGAATGTTTATATTTGGTTAGCAAATACTTTTGGGCCCGAGAGCTGTGAATTAATCCAATTATGGCTGACGATGGCCCACGCTAAGTTGGCCTTAATTAATTTCGGGCTGGCGCGCAGAGTTCACCGCCGAGTTCGTTGTCAGAGTCTTTTGTTTGGTGCCAGAAGCACTTGTCGCGGCTGCGGTTAACTTTTACTATCGGGTTTCACCCTTTTTTCCAATGCACTTCGTTTCCTGCACACACCACAACTCACAACTCACAGCTCACAACTCACACTCCACTCACACACTAGGGTACCGTTAGTCGATTTCTTCCGCCTGCACAACCGCCACGAAGTGTGTCCAACAATTAACTGAGCTCTGCCAGCCGATGCTGCCACAGAAAAACCAAAACCAAAAAAGAAGCTAACAAACGGAGCCGGCCCGCCGTCGCTGTCGCTGTCGACGTCGACGTCGGTGGCGATAGCAGTCAGCGGTCTTCGGTTATCAGCTGCCAAGTGCCGGCGGCAGCAGCAGCAAACAAAAGCAACAAAAAAACAAACAGACGCCCCAAGCCGACTCGTTTTTGAGTGAAAGTTTGAGTGGAATTGGGCTTGGTTGCGTGTGCTTTGTTGTGAGGTGAATAGTGGAGAGTTTGTGTGGTGGGATTCGTAGTGTGCAGTTCATGTCTTAAGTCTTTCGATTTTTGTGTCAATATAAAAATGAATTGTTTTAGAAATAATTTTAAGCTTTTTTGCTGATTGGGTAATTCTTAAAACGCTTTCCATTAATGAACTACATTTTTTAAATCTCTATCCATTAATAAAATTTAAAAACCTGAATTTATAAGGAGTTAAGAATTTTATGAAAACTTTTAGGAGAGAAGTATATACTGCAATACTATTATAGGTATACATAAAATATTATTTGTTCTCCAGCTTGTACTTTCAGAAAGTGTTTAAGACTTTTAACATTCGAAAGATCTTCGAATTTATTATATTTATGTTTATTTATTTGTGATTAGTTTAAGTCAACATTTTAGCAAGTAGCAATACTTACGATAGTCATTTGATATTCATTCAATGGGATGACATTTATAAAAAAAAACATTTGTAAACAAATAAATTAAGTTGTTATATTTTAAATCAAATTAAATATGCAGCAAAACAATTTATGTCAGTTGGCAACATTTGGAAAAAAAAGTGAAAGTGCATGGTTGGTATTGTATTACATTTTAAATACAATTTATTTACGAGGCTTGCCAACCTTTCGAAGAATATGACCAATCTCATGATTAGTAATCAGAACTAGGCCAATTGTGTCTGTAAATTAAGAGAAGCTTGTATAAAAATATACTTTACTAAGAAAAAAAAACTTAAAATTTCTTATTCAATTTTAAGACTAATTACCACACAGGGTAATTAATTAAGTGTTGACTTAACTAAAAGCTTGTGCACTCAATGTTGTTCAATAGCCCCCCCAGAAAAAACACACTGGGCCCAACTAAAACAACTCCTACACCGCTATCAGCGATCTTCCGTGCCCATGTTAAAACAAAATCTCAATCTGCAGTCGTTTCTTTTTTCTACACGTACTTTTTCAATTTGCCAAAGAAAACCTGGCTGCACCTCCGGCCGGCCAATCACTTGGAGCCTCGTCCAAGCTGCGGCATATCAGTTGGAGCCAATTAATATAATTTGTCAAACCGCACATACAAATCAGGCGAGCCTTCAGCATAAGTCAAAACTCGGAGGGAGTATACAATAAAGTAATGCGAAAGAGTCGAATGGTAATAAACGTTAACCAGAAAACGTCAAAATGCGGGGCAGCTGAAATTAATTTTGCCTAAGCACCTAGGAATGGAGTTTTCTTGTGGTAAATTTGGCTGTGGCTCACCGTCGAGTCCATATCGATTTTGTGGCCTTTGGCTTTGGGCTTTGTTGCATTTGACAATTGCTTTGCATGAACGCACGAATGTTGTGCAACATTTTGGACCGGGGCAGCAACAAAAAACAAGATCAGTATTAACAATGTACCACGCATTTTTTGAAAAGTTGTTCGTGCCACGTTTTTGTTCTTTTATTTAACTCAATTTTTGCTCGGTGCTCGGGGTTGACGTTGTCGTATGAGCATTAAATGCCGAAATTTTGTATTATCGACCCGGTTTGACTGCATCCAGTCTGCCTCCTTTTTCTCTATTTAATCTCGCTTCATTTTTATTTATTTCTTTTTCTTGGCTCTTTGCTTTTTTAAACATGCTATTAATTTTTAATGGCGTGTGACATTTTTGTTTACGCACAGCCTCAATGTAGAGCAAAACATTAGCATGTCTGCGGTATTAGTTTACAATTTTTCTCGCTGCCATTGAGCCATTTGATGGAGTCTTAATTGATATTTATCGCCGGACGATTGCCATGTACATCATAATAGAGGCATGAGGCCGTGTAGTCGACAAAAAGCTCATTACTCTGCAGCGATTGAATGGTAAGCGCGCCTACAATTTGGCCATTTGATTAGCCTCACCTCGCCATGGTCGTCTGGCCCGCAAATGGTGGCCAATCCAATCCGGCACATAAAATCCAATTTAATTAAGTTAGACTCTCGGATCGGATTGAGACGCGGTCGGAGGATCGGATCGAGGCTCGGATGGAGGCCCACAGCAGCAGCTGCCACGGCAGACAACCTTGCTAGCATTCTTAACATGTTCAAGATTTTTACCAACGCACTGCATTTAGGTTTGTTGTTGTCGCGTTCACTTTTCAAGTGCTTACGAAATGTCAATATTCGGCACAAAGTTATTTGTTATTTGATCGCAGCGATTGAGCAATTGTTGATATACAATTTTTCTGTGTTTTGTTCGTTTTGTTTGTTTTTTTCCGATTTGTTCTTTTTGTATAACGGTTTTCTCATTGATTTGTTAGCTAATTGTATACGAAAAAATGTAATTAAAATTAAAACGAGTAACTGGAAACCCGCAACGCTTGCATGTCAGCTTGACAAACGAAAAATAAATAAATAAAAAGTGTTAACACCCAGATCGCACAGCTGGCGACAACGCTGCGAATGAGTCATGATTGCATGAGAGTAGAGTTCAATTAATTGACAAACTAAGTTTCCAAATAAAGTACTAATAGAAACCTAATTAAAATATTATTATTGCAATATTTTCTTTTGGTTTACCCAAAATGGTTCACACACTTGCCACTACTTTCTAAATTGTAGAAACTGCCAAATGATGAACTCATTCATATTTTTACGTAATTACATTAAATGTTGCCACCATGACATTTCATTTTTCGCCTTTTTTAAATGTTTTTGCCCACCCATCAAAGCTCAATTGGTTTTGCGATTTCTAAGACATTCATAAGCCTAATTTGCTTACATTGTTATGGATAATAAAGGGACCCTGAGCCATTTATGGCAAGGTTACCTATTATTATTGCTCTCTATAACTTGAAGTGAGCCTTTATTTCAAAACTGTTTTCACAAATGCCCGACTTCCTGGCAACCACAATGACAGAGTCTCATTTTGGCCAAGCTAATGGCCGGCTTAATAAAGTCTTCTATATGCCAATTAAACCGATGGCTGCCAGTAATGTTAGTTAAGCCATAATTGTATGAAAAGAGGCTTCTGTGTTAGCCAGCTATTCATGTTTTATGCATAAATTGTTTTTAGGAGTTGGTCGAGTAAATATGGAATGTTACGTTTATCAAAGTGTGTTGGTATGTACTAGAAAAATCTGCGGTTTTTGCTTTGATTTTGAATTTTAGTCAACTTTTAAAGTTTTTACTAACAACTAAAAACATTCATTAGTCCAAAAGAACTGTCTTATATTTTGTTGCAGTTTTGTTTTAGTTAAAGTACCTATACATAAATTTCAGTTAATAATTGTCAGGTTTATGAACTGCTCGCTTGGGTTCATAAGCCTCTGATTCATTTATAAAATAAAGAAATCATGAAAACTGGATCATTGTGAAAACTCCAGATTAAATCTTACTTAAGTTCTCTCTTGACATCATCGTCATTACAAAGATAATCTTTGGTTGCGTTTTAAAATTATTTAAAAAAGTTAACAAACTTTATTGCTTTTGTTGCATTTTGAGTTTTTGTATAAAAAGTTAAGTTTGTCCAAGGAAAACATCAGTTGTACCTCATTCAACAATCGAGCACCAAATCAAAGTTCAAAAAATTTCAAAATGGCATTCCGATATATTTTTGTAATCAGTGCAATGGTTGTCCTTTCCCAAGGATCCTACCTGTCTTCAGTGGGTCACGAATCAGAGGTTGGAGTCCATCACTCTGGAGTCGTTTCATCCGGAGCTCCGGTTGTGGGTGTTCCACGTGGCCATGCAGCTGCTCCCCAGCCTCATCGTCCCGTCTCAGGTCATGGATCCATCTCTGGTCCAGTTGGAGGATCCCGCCGAGTGAGCGCATCAGGAGTGGCTGGACCTCGTGCTCATGGTGGTGCACCTCGTCGCCAAACCGGTGGATCCCATAACCGCCCTGCTGTTGGTGCTCATGCAGGTCGTCCAATTGGAGGTGGAGCTGGCCACGGCAATGTGCACCAGAACCAAAACCGAAACCGCAACCAGAAACCCTATTAGAAAACACTTAAGACCATCAGCAACGGACCAAATTTATCTCAATAGAGTTGTATCTTTTTGTTTTTCTTCTTCAACTGATTTTTATATCGCTATTTACTGCAAATAATAACAATTGTTATAAAAAAACTTATAAAACATTTTTAATATTTGTTGTTCAAAGGGTGGTAAGGTATCTTATATTTTTAATAGAATTAAATCCAGTATGTAGCTAATCTTTAACACCAATTGCACCTTTGATGAACTGGTTAAAATGGCAAGTAAAGCGTTAGCGACAAGTAGAGCACCCAACCGAGAGCACTTCATGTTTTAAACATTTATTGAATAGTTGGCCCAAAGTGTATTGCCAGCTTAGATTGCAAAAATCTTAAAGACACAAAGCCAATTTAAAACCTGTTAAATCATTTAACATACCTACTGGGATTAATTCTTGATGATTTCATTAATTGTTAACTTTTGATTTAGTTTCGCTGAACCAAAAATTTGTGTGTAATATAAATAAATTTTACTTATTTTCATGCAATTATATTTTTGCGATGAGGATGTTGAAATATTAAAAACATTTGCATATTTTAAAATAACAAAGATTATTATTACTTACATAAATAATTCTTACTTAAAAAATTTCGTTGCTTAACCACTTTTGTTTGCTTCATACACTCTATGATATTTTTATATACTTGTTTATACATAATTTTTTTATAATCCCAGAGGTAAATTTAAACCACAAATATTATTGAAACAAAAACTTAAACCTTAAAAAAAAAGGTACATTCCATTTTTATAAAATAGTATTATATAAAACAAACTAAGTAAGTTACAAATTCAATGTTGAATTGACTTTATTTGGGTTTGACTCATTGGAGCCCTCAAAGGACATTACGTGGTAAAGTTCATTGTAGTTATCGCAAGGACTCGGAAGGACCTGCACAACCTGTTTGACATTTCATATTGTATAAAAACAGAACGACAACCAAAGCACAACAGTTCCGTTAAATGATATCAATATATAACAAGAAATACAAAAGCAAATAGATACTATTTTTAAATAAGGTTTTTATTTGAAGTAGTATTCAAAACAAATTTAATCGTTTTTATTCATTTTTTGTCTCATAAACATGTTAGTTAGTGGCTTAGTTTTCTGTTTAAGTTAGTAAGGCTTCTGGACTCGGTTTCTGTTTTGAAGATGACCAGCTCCTCCGCCAACGGGACGACCAGCGTTGACAACAACCGAAGGACGATTATGAGAGCCGCCTGCTGGTCGACGAGGAGCAGCAGCTGCAGGGCGTGAAGCTACCAAAGGACGTGGGGCTACCACAGGACGAGCAGCTACAACAGGACGAGGAGCTGCCTTGGGCACTGCCTTCACTCGAGATCCGCCAGCCTGAGATACTGGAGCTGGTCGCGTTTCTGGGAAACTAATGGCAGCTCCAGAGGAAACATCTCCGGCAGAATGGGCCTCCAAGGCTGGTTCCTGTTCCACTGGCGATATATGCGATCCTTGGGCCAGAACCATCAGGAAACTGAGTGCAACAAAAAACCGGGCTGCCATTTTTTGTTTTGTTTAGTAAGGAATTCGGTTTAATAGTTAGATGTTTGTTAGACAACTGATGGTACCTTTGCAAGTTGCTTGCTTTTTTATAAGCAAACAAATTTACATTAAGTAAATAAACGCACCAACAAATATTTTAATTTATTCATTCTGATTTAATTACGCTGACATGATAGTGAAATAAATCAAACTGGTGTGGAGTTTCCACTCTGATTTTTTCTTAAAACGTATGTACAGTGAAGCTTCTGTAGCTAAAACTTCCATAACTCTCTGAAAGTGCAAAGAAAAGATAATTGGAGTATATTTAGTTTTAAAAATATATATAAATTTACCTTCGCAATAGGTTTAAAGCTTCTGATCAAAGCTAAAATACACTCAAATGACTTTAATTTGTAAATTTGTTATGCACAATGTTTTGATATTAAAGATGGCCGAAAATATCGGATTCATTAATTCCGTACTCTTCCAAAAATCGGTGTGTCCATTTATTAATTTTTTCCATGTTCTCAGATTTTAACTCATCCTTGTATGACCCGACAATGCCACGTCTCATGAATCTAAACACACTTTAAGGATTAACTAGAGATCTCGAATTAAGCAATTTATAGAACTCACTCAAAATCATTGGTAGTTTTATGAACTCCTTTTAACAAGTTGGTTTGGTTGCCAAACTTGCTTCCTGAAAAATAAAATATGCGTAATCTTGTAATGTGACCAACTTTTGATATATAAATATACCTTTCATATTCTCGAAACTTAAGTGGCTTAAAAGTTTTTTCACTTCACCATCGCTCAACTCTTTGCACTCCAAGAACACCGATAATCTCCTGACCACATTTCCGAGATCTCGCTTCATTTCCTCGTAGGTGACAAAGAACACATTCTTCTGATTGCGCATTCTGTAAAAGTCAATTACATGCGCCCAGTATGAGGCAAACTCCATTTTATCGGCAATGAAGTCATCCACAAAGTCATTGAATGTAGAGGGGTCACCCAGGCCTTTCATAAAGTGGTATAGGGAAACTACAACATCCTTGGGATTTCGGGCCACGTAGATGATCTTACGTCCATGCGTCCAGACTTGTCGGGGCAGCAGTTGCGCCGGCAAATGGGATTTGATCAGTCGAGGATTGCCTTGCATTTTATCGCAGGTTGTTATGGAATCTTCTTTTATAAAAGAGGATAATGTAGAAAACCTAACAAAAGTAAATAGAATCGATGAATGTTAAACAAAAAATGTATAGGTACCTATTTAGTAATTTATTATAATTTCTTTTCTTTGACAAATTTTATGTTATTAATAATTATATTTAAAGCAAGAAAGAACGCTTTAGTCGGGTTTCCCGATTATAAGATTTGCGATACTCATTGCCCTCTTCAAAAAAGTGTAGCCTACTTTCGAGCGCAATTAAATTTTTCAACGCACTTGTATACACAATTTCTTGAAAATAGCCATTTTTAGATATTTGGGTAGATATTTTCAATACAAACAACATTTATAAGGGCCACTTTTCTCTAGCACTAAAAATGTGCACACCACAGAGTTTCGCGGTTTGTGGGCGTAAAAAGGGGCGTGGTCAGGTTTTGAAACAAACTCGATCATAGAAGTCTGTGTGCAAAATTTGGTGGTTCTAGCTCTTATAGTTCCCGTGATCTCAGTGTTTGTGCGGACGGACGGACGGACAGACAGACATTTCAACGTTTACAGTATTTGCAAAAAAAATTTTGAAAACCTACTCTAGGAATGGGCTGCGCTGCATGGGATAGCTTTTATCAGCTTGCTCATAGTCCAGTTCATTTAGCAAGAGCCATGCGAGTTCCTGCATCCAAGTGGTGCCGGATTTCATAAATGACACGACAAAAACATCGGAGTCTTTTGTGTCGAAGGCATCAACTCGTTCTGCAAACTCTTCTGTAAATCCTTCGGGCAGGGTGCACCATCGTTTGCTCCAATCCTGTTTCAATGGCAACCACTCAGGACCTAATCCATTCGGTCCAACGCACTGCAGTTGATACATTGGCACGACGGAGAACTCAATAGATTTACTCTCGTACATAATTACTTCACCTCAGAATGGATTTCGGTGGACTGACGCACGAATTCTGTGCTTTTGGCAGCATAACAAGACTGGTAAAAATAGGTAGGTTTATATTGGAGATAACTAAGTGACAACTAAAGTTTTCAAGATAAGTTGTACGGGTGATTCGGGTATAATTAAGATGGAATACCCGCAAAGTCATTTATGAGAGGGGGCTTGAATTTTATTGCAGTGATAAAAGTCCGTCACGATGAGCTCCGTACAGCTTCTAAATTTACTGGGTCTTCTATTTTTTTGTTAGTGTATATAAAAATATTTAAAAAAAAAAAATATAAATAAAATCCAGAAAAAATATTACGAAAGTATTTTAAACACACATTTATTTAATGATTTGATTGTTATTAAAGTCTTTTAAGGGAGGTTTTTGATGATTTAGTTGTGTCAAATGGCTCTGTACATTAGTTCAAGGGGCAGCTTAGTAGGGTTTCTGGCCGTGATTACGGATCTGGTGAATGTTTCCATGTCCAGATCCAACAACGATTGGGGCAGCCACACCATGGGGATGACGAATGGGAACCACGGGGTCCACCACCACACGGGGATGAGCAGGAACCACAACGGCGGCAGGACGAACGTAGGACACAGGAGCCAGGTGACGACGAGGCGCAGCCACATAAGGACGAGGTCCGGCCAATCCTGATCCGATCACATGATGAGCTCCTCCAACTGGAGCTGGGATTGAGCCATGGCTGTGGATCGGGCGGTGGGGCTGGTGCACAGATGGATGTCCTTGCGAAACGACGACAACAGGAGCTCCGGACGATACTACTCCAGAGTGGACAGCAACCTCTGCCTCGTGTTCGACGGGCAAAATATTCGATCCTTGGGCCAGGACGATTATGGCACTGAGGACAACAATGAAGCGGGAAGCCATTTTATTTTGGTTATTTGTGAAGAATGCTTCAGATTTAACTGATACTTTCAAAATGGAAAACTAAAGCTTTTATAGTCGAATTTAAGCCAACAATCTTTATCTTAGCACAATTTACTGAAATAATTATACTTTTACTTAATGAATTTTACCTGTAGTGACGACACGTGTGATACAAAATTCTTAAATTTTGCCGAGCACTCCAAGTGCTTCGCCCTCTGAACTCAATCTGAGTTCACGAACCCCATTATCTCGTGCTAAGTTTAAATTGCAGATACACAAACACAAAACCACAAGATAATGTGTTGTTAAATATTTTAAGACAATAATTGAATGTATGGATAATTGGTTTTTAGTATATTTTACAGCAATTTTCTTTACTTCGATTCAATAGCCAACAGTTTTAATAAGTTCATATGGTAATTTTTTTGTTTTCAAATTATTTTCGGAACAACTGAGCGTTGTTTTTTAAGTCAACATCAAATAAATTTTGCGAAAACAATTTTGTCAATAAGAAAATTTGTTATACATAAAAAAGTTAAAATAATGGGAAATAGGGCTTATTACTGAGATTAACGCAAAATAAAGTTGAGTTTCTAGTAAGTTTTTTTTATTTCTTAAAAGATAAAAAAATGATTTTTAGGAAGACATAAATCATAGACCATAGACCATAGACGCATAGACAGCTTCACTGCTCAGTTTAAAAAAAAAAGTTGTTTTTTTTACAAATATCCTTTAGCTTAAATAACGTTATATCAAGAAAATACTCTTTTATACCACTGAAAACATGAAACTGTCCAAATCATTTTCCAAACCTTGAAGTTTTTTGAAGTTTAACTGATAGGTCCAATTGTCCTGTACACTGCGTGCCAATGAAACAAATACTTTCCAAAAGCAAAGTGTTACCATTATTCGTGTATTTATAGTAGAATATAATAATAAGCTGTGAAGCATTTTTAACATGTTTTTAACTTAGCTTAACCTAGTATTGATTTTTAATGTAGAGCTGCAAAACCATCGATGGTCAGACCATCGAGCCCATCGATTATTAAAAAATATTGCACAATTCTTTATTTGCGATACTCGAAAAGTAAGCAAGTACTGTAAACTCTGAAATGTCTGTCTGTCCGTCTGTCCGTCCGTCCGTCTGTCCGTACAAACATCGAGATCTCGGGAACTATAAGAGCTAGAACCACCAGCGGCGGTAAAAGGGGCGTGGTCAAGTTTTGAAACAATATTGATCTGCGCTTTGTTTCTATCGGGGGTGCCACAAAAACCGTTCCACCCGAAGTAGGTTGAAATTTACAAAGAGAAGGGGTTGGACATTCGGTTGGAATTTGGGTGGAACGGTTTCTGTGGCACCCCCGTATAAGTCTGTGTGCAAAATTTTGTGGCTCTAGCTCTTATAGTTCCCGAGATCTCGATGTTTGTACGGACGGACAGACGGACGGACAGACAGACATTTGCAACGTTTACAGTATTTGCTTACTCTTCGCAAATAACTACAAAATTAATACAGTATATAAAAATTTTTTTTTCACAAAATACTTACAACTTTTTAGAGCGTCAGTCTCAAAGTGATGGTACAACGATATATCGATGGTGAAATAAAACCATCGATATATCGCCAAAAACTATACCATCGATAATATCGTTTTAACCATCGATGGTTTTACAGCTCTAATTTAATGTTATTCCCCCATGTAAAAAAATTATAATGCACCGTTTTTTAGACAACAGTTCTTATTATTTGCAGAAGATTATATAAAAAAAATAGTTAATGGAATATGGTATATGGTATGGATGGTTTTACACAGATATGTATATGGGTTTTGGTTTTCTACAGTATAGTCGATGCTTGGTTAACAGATTTCCTAATAAGGTTTTTGGTTGCGGTTGCGGTTCTGGTTCTGGTGAGCACTGCCGTGGCCAGCTCCACCTCCAATTGGACGACCTGCATGTGCACCAGCAGCAGGGCGGCTCTGGGATCCAGCGGGTTGGCGACGAGGAGCACCACCATGAGCACGAGGTCCAGCCACTCCTGATCCGCTCACTCGACGGGATCCTCCAACTGGACCAGAGATGGATCCATGACCAGAGACGGGACGATGAGGCTGGGGAGCAGCTGCATGGCCACGTGGAACACCCACAACCGGAGCTCCGGATGAAACTACTCCAGAGTGATGGACGCCCACAAGGGATGCCTGCTCAACTGGTAAAATAACGGATCCTTGAGCCAGGACGATTGTGGCAATAAAGACAAAAATTAAGCGGATTGCCATTTTCAAAAGGTTATTTGTGATTATTGCTTGTGAGACAACTGGTACTTCCTATTGAAAAGTCCAAACTTTTATACTCCAAAAACTCACACATAATCCGAAAACAAAGTACCTAATCATTTTTTAACATTTACTCTTGTGACATAAGTGTCGTCATAATTTACGCTGCTAAATAACTTGCACTTTGAACTCAGACGCAGGTCAACTTAAGTTTTTTAAACTCAAAGCTTATCACGTATTTTTTTATTTAATCAGACTAATTTTTTGATTCCTTTTAAATGTGATGGTAATTCTTATTTTAATAAATAATTTAAAAAAGTTGTTCTTTTAAATCAGAGTATTAAATATTAGTATTATACGGTAAAAATGAGCATAGTTTTTATTTAAATTGATCTAAAACTTGTGATTGTCAGCTCCCACTTAATGTGTCTTCAAAAAAAAGATGTCGGTTATTGATTTAATAGAAACGGTGGGGTGTTTGTTGTTTGCTAAAATTTTAAGTAGTTATGACTTTGAGAAGGCTTGGACGGTTATGTATCTTATAAACTTTAGAGGACATTATACCATATACCATATGGGCTAATCCGAGAAATTTGAAACCAGCCCGAAAAACGAAAAAGCTAATAAAAATGTATTTCTAAAAGATTTTGTCCTGATATTTTTTTCTTAAATTATAGAAACTCATCTAATCTAAGCAATTGACAGAAAAACTTGACCAATTTTTATGACTTAACTGATTTTTATTAGCAATACGTTTTTTTTTATGTTATTTGGACCTGCTTTCATTTGTCATTTTCTCCTTTTAGAATGACAACATTTGATACAACTCTTTTCACAAAATGTCGTTTAAATGTTGAAATATTTTTTTAAGACAAAAAAAACAAATTTGTGGCTAAAAGAATAGAAAACAACCTTATTTAGCTTGATGAAAAAAGTGTTACGTCTGCAACGTAACGTCCGCAACAAATTAAAATTAAGAACTAGTAATCCTTCTTTTTTAATCTGCATTGATTAAGTCATACATTCCACTTTATTTTTAGTTATCTTACTTTTTTGGTTAACTATTCTTAATTCGCTAAAAAATGTGGAAATGCCTCAAATTTGACTTCTATTTTTTGTAACGTCCGCAACGAAACTTTGAGCAAGCGTAACTTTCTTTCAAAAACAGTTAACCTCTTGTTTTTAAATTAGCTCAAAAGTACGCTCAAGAAACTGCATATAGCAAAATTAAATGAATAAATACCCACGTCAATGGCAGCTATGTCAATTCTACAAGCAGATTTGCGTACAAATGTAACGTCCGCAACGCAGGATTAGCCCATATATGACAGTATTTTTTTTTAAATAAATACAAAAGAATATGTTCTTGTTTTAAGTGTTTGTTTATTGTTGTTTGCTGTTATTTAAATGGTTGAGCAGAATTTTATTATACAATTGTGTAAAACGGGCTTCATAATTGTTGTTGGGGAGTTGATAATTTGATTGGGGAGAAAACTTAGTAAGGTTTCTGGCCTAGATGGCGACCTTGGTGAACGTTTCCATGACCAGCTCCAACCACAATTGGGGCAGCCACTCCATGGGGCTGGCGGATGGGAACCACTGGGGACACCACCACAGCAGGAACTACGACGGCGGCAGGACGAGCGTAGGACACAGGAGCCAGGTGACGACGAGGAGCAGCCACATAGGGACGGCCGGCCAATCCTGATCCGATCACACGATGAGGTCCTCCAACTGGAGCTGGGAGTGAGCCATGGCTGTAGACAGGACCAAGGGGCTGAGACACTCCGACAACAGGAGCTCCAGACGATACTACTCCAGAGTGGACGGCAACCTCTGCTTCCTGTTCGACCGGCAGAAGATTTGATCCTTGAGCCAGGACGATTATGGCGCTGAAGACAACAATAAAGCGGGATGCCATTTTGCTTTGGGTTCTGATGATTGTTTGTTTGAAACAACTGATGCTTTTTACTAAAAATTTAAGACTTTTATACTAAAAAAGCAAGACCAGAATTAGCTCAAAATGCAATTCATCATTTTAAAGTAATTACTGTAAGAGAATGATGTCATGTGTGGTACTCCAAATTTAAATTTGACCCAGTTTATTGCATTATCAAGATTAACTTGCTTTGAATAAGTGAAATTAAAAAATAAAAGATTAAAGCTAATGCAAAGCCGATGTTGTTCTTGTTTTCATTAATTTGGTATGTGCTGATAGTGTTTTTTTACTTTTCAAAGTACTAACTTTCAGTTATGTTATATGAACCAATAAAATTATGTATTTGGATTTGTTATAAAATTTTTGTTGCTGAGTTCAAATAATTAATTGATGCAAAACGTTTTTATTAAGATGGTTTATAATTTATTTAATACTAGCAGACCAGCGCGCTTCGCTGCTTACAGATATCTTAGATTAATTTTTTCATTTTCGATTAACACATTTTTTTGTGTAAAGACCATGCCACATATTCTCGCTATCACTTAAAAAGACTTCATGCAATTTGTTTCACGCGTTTCGGAGATAGCCCCTTACAAACACATTTTTTGTCTACAAACTTAGAGTATAGATTATAAAACATTTAGCAATACACTTGCTTTAATGTCCTTTTGTATTTTGTTATTGCTATTTTTTAAAGTTAAATGTACCATTCTTGGTTATGTATATGAAAAACATATTTTTTTTTTTTCTAAACTTTTATAATTACATATGGGATGTTCCATATCAACTCTGCTACCACCCTATTATTTTTTTTTTTAATCGAAAATTTTTATACGGAGTGTTGGGCCCCTTACCGGTTACACACACGCTCATACTTAATTTGCAAAAACGACCACGCATTCGCCCAAGAGTTGCAGCAGAAGGTTTACTCCAAAACAATTTTATCTATGAACAGAAGACTCTATTATCATGAATAAAAAAATTTGATCTGCTTTGAATACCCTATTAGCAAAAAAACACTGTCTAAGGTCAGACCATTGATGACCAAGTTATGGAGTTTTTAAAGTCTAAAAACGGAATAGCAGCCAAGGGCTAGTCTGAAATTGACCAATTATATTTATCACAAGCAGCGACCATAAAGACTTATTTTAATTCTCTTGTTTCAAAGTGGGCCGTCTTTTGAGTACTTAGAAGCGATTTTTTAAGCGTTTCTTATCAGTGTTTTCCAAAGCACATTCGATTAAGCCAATTTGAAGATTGCATACCCCGACCATCAAAACAATTCTTAAAAACTATTTATGCAAAAGTCACTATAATTCAAATTTATTTGCAAACAATTTTAATTCAACATGATTTATTTTTCCTTGAAAAAAACAATAGTTATCATTTAAAATACCATCCCAATAGCCCACATTTCCTTTCCGTACATAAGCGTTTATGAGAAAAATGTGACTGTTCTTAAATTCAGTTTTATCCTCAGTGATAAATCAAACATTTTTAGAACTGCTTGCGTTAACTGCGTACTTGTCAATAGTATCTAAAATCCAGTCCAAATAGAACGAAATGTTTGTAAAAGCCCCGGGCAGGTCATCCATTTCAATATTATCCATTCCAATACCGAACTGGAAGACTCTTAGAGTCCTTTTATAAAAGAGCTCTGCGCTCAAAGGCCTTCCTGAGTCAAGATAAACAGTCAGATTTGCGACACATATCGCAGGATCTGTGGTCCCAAAGTCAATTGGGCATTTCTGACGACTGATAGTGAAAACCTTGTCTTGGCCATGATCATTTCTTGCATGGGCATTAAAACTTTGAATTTCTTGTCCCACTTCCTTATTAGCAGGAAGACAGATCGGCCTGATATAGTCTGTGGAAGAGTGTATTAGTTCCGGAGGTACGAGATGGCTTTTTCATTTAACTACCTGAAAATGGCACATTGTGGGCTATTCGAGCCAGACCTATATCATTCTTCTTGGAAGATTCAACGTATTGAGGGTGAACAATAATTTGTTCGATTTCACCCTCAAGGCCGTGATGTGTAACCTTAAAGTGGTAACAGCCCAATCTCACCTTTCTGCAAATAACATAAAGAATGAAATATCTATCGAAAAATACAACTTAAATACATATTTACAAAGGCGACTGGGAAATACACCAACCGGTTGACAGGACAAAACCTGAAAAAAAATTAAAAACCTGTAAAATTAACTGTTTTAATGAAAATATAACATTTAAATACATACGGGAGGAGATAAGCGAACCATAACAAAACATTGCCCCGTCGCGGCGTATCAATTCGACAATCCATGGACTTGAAAATATTCTCCTAAAAGTACGCCTTGTTCCACAGTTTTCATCCAGCAAGCCTGATCCTTCGTGAAACCCAAGAAACAGGCAAGCTAGAACTGCGATTTCCACTATGAAGACCTTCATCTTAAAGACTGACTAAACCGCTTCTAACGCGACGGATTTATATGGGGTGGTTGTCATGCCGACTATTTCAAACGGCGATAAGAAAGTATAGTTGGGTTCATGAGAGTTCAGTTCATTTGAGAATAAAAGTTTTTGACAATTAATGTTTTGGTAAATACTATTATTAATTATTATAAAAAATAAGTATATTTTTAGAGAGAAGTCAACCAAGCCAATTAAATTCAAATTGGTTTGTTGGTTTGCATAAGAATTAAATAACAGCAAAAATATTAAAAACTAGAATAAAAATTAATTCATTTTGAACTAAGTTTTTAAAGTTTTTTTTTTGATTTCATTAACATGTACATCTGAATGATAATATTTAGTGAAGTTTAATTTTAAAAGCGCAATTTGGTACCCAATGTGTCCAAAGCCTAAACGAAATCCAATTGTTTTTAACAATTTTTTCATTAGAAGAAAAATAAAGTCATGTTTTTTAAAAGGCATTTATTTCCTTTAAGAATGTTATCAAACAAAGGAGGTGAATAATTAATTTAGTTAATATGGTCAGAGAATCAGGTAGTTTCAGTTCAGGTTTGAAGTTTAGTGGGCTCTGTGGGCTCTGGGCAGATGGTGGCACTCGTGCTGGCTGATGTGCCTCAAAACTGCAATATAAGAAAGATATTAGACATTGCTCCGCTTTGAAAAATAAGTGGACTAACGTGGCTTAAGCTCGTTGCGACGCAGGCAGTTCAAAATGGCCAATTCGCAGGAATTTTCCACTTTGTGGCAGAGATGTCCATCGGTGGCATAAACGGGACTGTGGGTCCTGGGGCAGTGGATGGTCGCATGGCAATTGCGATGATGGTGTACATGATGAGCTCCATGAACTCCATGAACTCCATGAACTCCATGAACTCCATGAACTCCATGAACTCCATGAACTCCATGAACTCCATGAACTCCATGAACTCCATGAAGGCCGTGCACTGGTGCCTCCAAATGATGATGATGGTGGTGATGAGGGGAATCATGAATCAGATGATGGTGATGTGGGGATCCATGAATAAGGTGATGGGACTCGGCCAAGTGATGATGATGCGATTCGGACAGGTGATGATGCGATTCGAGGTGATGATGGGGTCCATGCTCATGATGGTGGGATTGAGCCTGGTAATGATGGCCTCCGTGATGGTGGTGTCCTACTTCAGCAGACAGTGGCTCATGGTGGTGGGAATGAGGCACCACAGCATCCTCAGATGGCAGATATCCTTCCTGGGGAGCTTCAGCTTCGGCATCAACAATGTCCGATTGGTGGGCGCCATTCAGAGATCCGTGGAGAAATGATGCCTGGACAATAACCGCAAAAATACTGAACACAGCAACGAAACGCAGGGCCATGTTTGTACAGTTAATTTGTAAAGATTTGCTTTGGTTTTCAGGAGGCAACTGATGCCAATTCACAGGAACCTTTACGGTTTTATACCCCAGGCGCAGTAGATGCGGCAAACTTAGTAAGAACCCCATTTCAATTAGAAATTATTAATTAAAAGACAAGCACTGCAATGGCATCGCTGGTAAGCAGCTAATTAAAAAATATAAATATACTAACGCAAGGCATAAATCACAAGCAATATGGTATATGCAGGCTAGGAACGTTCAACTTGAGCGTTTCATTAATCCAGTTATCCGATGAACCTAGAGCTCTGAACTCGGAACCCTCCAGTATGTCAATCTGGGTTTACTGAACCTCTACGCATGTTTACAAAAGTAAGCGCTCAAACGGGTTTTCTAGTTAGTACAAACCAAAAAAAGAAACGGTGACACTTTGATGTAATCAACAACACACTTTATAATTTAAAAATTAATGGTTAATATTTTTCATTTTTGGAAATGTTGTAACAAAATATATTTTCATATTTTGCTCTCTTAAAGATTGACGTAGATTGAATAGTTTTTCTTGCCCCAAATTAGTAATCACATTTATAGTACTTAATAATCTAAACGCAATTGGTAAAAACAAAAATATTGATAGACTTTATTTTATAGTCATAAGTATAAGTACATACAACATTTTAAGAAATTGTTTGTTGAACTAACAAATAAATAAAGGTATACCTTAGTCGTCTTCGCAAAAGCAAGGCTAAGATTGTTTGTCTTAAACAAAAGAAAAAGGAAAAATAATTTATTCAAGTGTTTTAGAAGTACAATATTTAATATTTACCAAAAGTGTTTACTTGACACAACCAAAACAACAAATCCGCAAAAACAGGTAAGAATTACGCATATTATTAAGATTCGAACAAGACAAAATCACTGAGCTCACTTTACAAAAAAATCTGTAATGAGCAACTTGTAACGGAAATCTGAAATCGGGAAACCCGACTATAGAGTTCTTTTCTGTTTTGTTGGTAAATAAAAAAAATATTCCTCGATGAGAAATCAAAGCAAGTATATGTTATTCATCTTTATTTTTTGATACAAATTTACTCGCGGCAGTTTACAAAAAAGCTGTAAAAAATAAATAAAATATGTCTCTGATTTTTGACAAATTACTTAACTTTAGTACACTTACTTTCACCAGTGCGACAGGTGTGAGCCCGTTTTAAGCAGTCATTGGCAAATTCACGAATCTGTCCTTTATAGTTGCCACTTGTGGGCCTGTAAATTGCGGGGCAGATTTGAGGGCATTGCTTCTGGCACTCCTCCTTGGTGGTGATGGTTAACCCTTTACAATGTGTAAAATTTATAAATAAATTTAAACAATTTTACATCAATTAAAACTCCCACCCGGTTTGCGGACGCAATTTGCCTTGATGAAGTGACATTCATTCCGGAAAACATTACAGCCGCCACCGAGAGCCCAGACAATATCCTCCGTATCTGGACAATCTCCCGAACAACTAGCACTAGCATAGCTCAACGCCAGAATTAAAATCAGACATAACGAAATAAATGATTTCATTGCAATAAAATACGATTTTCTTTTCCACGAAGTTTGTTGTGGTACTAACTTAATTTTTCAATTATAATGAGCTTTTATAGGGTTCCACAGTTATCAATGTCAATATTGGCAGCGTGCCAGATGTCTGTGCTCATTCTGTTATGCTTTTGCTTTAACCGATTTCACAAACGCAAATTTTACTTTAGCAAATGATCGCCTATAAAATACCCACTATAAGCACAGGTGTGAATACCTTTCCACACAACCTTAGCTAAGTTATGTTGGACTTATTACTTTTACTCTTTAAAAATAATAAAAAAAAAAAATCGTTGTAACTATCTTAACTCTCTTAAGAAATTTATTAACGGATGCCCTTATCAGCTTAAGATCTAAGCTCTTAAACATACATATAAGAAATAAAGGTTATGCAACTTTCGGGAGAAGCTGGGAAAATATTTATCAAATTTAATGTAATGTAATATTTATGAAAGAGCTTCACAATCAGGTGTTCAAATTTTATTATTAAGCCAAAAGCACTAACAATGTAAATGCTGTTCATGCTGTTTTCTATGAATAGAGTTCAACTAATTTGATAGATATACCAATAATTACCTAATTATAAAATTTAAAAAACAATTTAAAAAGCTATTGCTAGATTTATGTATGCATTCAAAAAAAAGAGTAGAAAATAATTAATTACGTGCGATATGGGCTTAGCGAACTTGAACGTGACTCTGTGATTTTAAATAGCACAGACACAATTTTTTACAAACTAGTTGCCAACTGCTCTCCCTTAAAAGCGAACTTATTTTATATTTGGTTTGTTGGTGTTTATTACAAAACAGTGCGTTCTAAAAACCTTTTGGCCTGTGGTAAGAAAGATTTTTTATGGAAATAAACAAAAACCAACTTAGTTATATTCAAATCAATTTATTTGAGCTCATATTATTTACGTAGATTTTGTTGATTGCTTTACAAAAACGCTGTTCGAAATAAAAGGTAAATAAGTAGATAATAAATGAAATTTTTTTAAATAACACTTACTTTCACCAGTCCGACAAGTGTGGACCCGCTTTTCGCACTCGTTGCCAAAGTTTCGAATCTGACCCTTGTAATTTCCACTTGTGGGTTGAAAGATGGCTGGGCAAATGTCAGGGCATTGCTTTTGGCACTCCTCCTTAGTTGAGATGGTCAGTGCTATAGTCGATATTTATAAAGTTATTTATAATGAAAACTTGCAGTAAGAAAACCAATATTTTTTACCTGGCTTCCGATAGCAGTTTTCCTTATCGAAGAAGCATTTATTGCGGAACACACTGCATCCTCCTCCTAGAGCCCAGACGACTTCCTCCGTTTCAGGACAATTTCCTGAGCAGTTTGCATCGACTTGGCTTAAAGCCAGCCACAGTAGCAGACAAATTGAGACAATCGATTTCATTCTGAAGAAGTTTGGTAATGAACTGAACAGGTGTTTTGTCTGATGCTCTTTTATATGAGTTGCCTAGGTGGCGTTTCTTCGAAAATCTTCACACAACTGATAAGTCACACGCTCACCAGATGTGGGGGTTTTTTTCCGTATTATTGTTTTAACTAATTTGGCCACTTCAGGGCAGTCAGTGATCGCCTTAGTTATACTTACTTGTTTATTTTAATTATTTAAAATAATTGTTTATTGTTTGATTGCATTGAAAATGGCAGCCAATATTTTAATTTTAATTAAATAATAATCAGAATGTTCCGTATTCTTGGGAGGAAGCTTTTTAAACATACTACAAAAAAGTACATAAAATATTTGACAAACATATTTTTTTAATCATAAGTTAAAACTAAATAAAGTACAAGTGAGTACAGTCCACAAATTGTTGGAAGGTTTAATACTCTTTACTTAAACAAGTATACCTTCTATGTTAGGGAACAGCTAAGTTAATATAAATATAGTATATTCGATGGGCTCGCCGAACCTGAACGTCAGCTGTTTTTTTTTCTCCCAAACTGGTTTCAAATCCGTTCTCTCTCTCTCTGTAAGCAGTTCCCGTGATTTCTCTCCGGCCACGTTTTATGGCCAAGTTTTGTCATCAAACAGAACATATGTTTGCTTATTGGTAACAAAACTTAACGGAACGTGCTCTTTAGGCTGCTGGGGCAAATCCGATCCGCCGATGGCCCACATCAAAGGCGGTGTAATACCGCCCGATGAACACGTCGCCCAGAATCCAATACTCCGCATCCATCAAGGTAAAAGCGGACAGACAAATCGTGGACCCATCATCATTGGTTGCACTCATTACATAGTCCCTGGGCTGCAACCCAAACCGCTGACCTCCAATGATGAACACTATCTCGGGCAGATTATAGATTTCTGAACAGTTGAGCAGATATTCATTATTTGAAGTGGGTAAACCGCCAAGAAGGCTGTTAATTATGAGGTACTCTCTGGGAGGAGCGGCCAAAAGAGATGTACCCGTATCGGCAATGGCCTGCCGATTTCTACTGATTACAGTGCCACCCACTTCCACACCATCTAAAGGGAACTGCCAGTAGCCCGCATGGGTGAGGGGCACATAGGTAAGCGATCCGGAGAACTTGGTGGTATCCACACCACCGAACAGGAGTTCCCCACCTGATCTTTCACTGCCATTACGCTTCAGATAAAACGAGAACATGCACTCCTGCACCAAGTTCTGGTCACACATGATCTCGAACAGTGGGGTGATCCCCTGCTCAGATATGGCTCGAAATCCCAGTCCCACGATCCCCGCAAAGTTGGTATCCACAAAAGTGGAGCCCGGCTCATGCATGGCCATGCCGAAAGTTTGATTCCGCACCACCAGCTGGCCAATCGAAACCGTGTCCTGGGCCAGTCTTCCCGAAAGACTTCCAGTTCCGTAGGAGATGGAAAATCGCCGACCATCCGGAACATAACTACTGGAGGCACTAGAATTATAGCGATGATGGTGCTGGCAGGCCAAGTTCTTGGCCGAACACTCGGCACTTGGCACCCAGAGATTTGCAGATCCAGTATCAAAGAGCATATTAAACGGCTGACCCGGTGATCCAATGCTAATGGGTCCAGCGTACTCCAGATTCAACCGATTGTCCAGCGTTTCTGTGGCTCCATTATTTCTCGTTTTAGCCTCCTGTCCACCAGCCACATTGTACTTGGACATGAGAGATGATTTGCTCGCACGGTGTTGATGACGACTGGCCATAAAAGAGGCCTGAAACTGCATGGGAATGCGGATCAGTTGGCCCAGCGATTTTGGCCAAAAGAGACACAAGAGCCACAGGGACAGCAGCCAAAGAAAGCAATGCATCGCAGACCAAACGAATTCAAACCGATCCGAACCGTTTCGAAATTCCCCTTAAACTAAATGACAGAGATTCTGGAGCCGATTGTTTTATAGCACCTCCAAATGGAGCAATTAAATGGCCATGTGTCTGGTATTTAAATCCACTTTATAATTGGCTAGTGTGGCGGTTGAACGCACTTAAATGTTTGCGTAAATAGGAGATAAATAGGGCGAGTACATTTAATTGAATAAACAAAGCAATGGTCCATTAAATCAGGTGGGCTTAGCCATCACAACACCGTAGAAAGTGTTCTTATTTTAAAGCACACAAAAAAATTAAAATTTGTACTTATTGTTCGACTTGTTTCATAGTTTATTTTAAACACTTTATTTGATTATGAACACAGGTTTTTTATTTAAATCACAAATAATGGAGACAAAACCACTGTATTCTATCCACCACTTCGCACCGCCTTGGCCAACCCAACTCTTTTGGATGTTGCATCATAAACCGTGTAGTATCGTCCCAGAAATATATCGCCCAGTACCCAAAATTTTAATTTAATGGGAGCAATAGCCAGTGTGCAGACCTTTTTACGATCCAAAACCAACTCAACGAGATAATCGTAAGGTGTGAGGGCAAATACCTTGCCTCCGATGAGTACATCAATATCAGGCAGAGTGTTTCCCTTGCAAGTTACTATGTAATATCCATCTTGTAGCTTGGCTGATAGTGCTTTCAGCAGATTATCGTAGGTTTCTTGGGGCATTAGCACAAGCGATGTTCCAGTGTCCAAAATGGCATTTGTCCTACCGCTAATTTGTTTAGTGCCCACGGAGGTTTTGGTTATTTCCAGGCTCCAAGCATTACGTTGACTGATCGGCACATAATGGATCTTTCCCACAAATTTTGATTTATCAGAACCTCCGATGAGGATCTCTCCACCAGGAACATCTTCTGGATCTCGACGGAGGTAAACCGAGAACACACACACGTGAACCAATTGTTGGGCACACAAAAGTTCCAAAAAAGGTGTCGTATTTGTCCAGGCCAATCCTCCCAGACCCAAACCCACCAATCCATCGAATCTCACCGAACTGAATGCGGACTGTTGCATGAATAGACTTTCTCCGAAGATCAGGCCACGTAAATCAACTCCGGCAAAGTGCAGGGTATCCTTCGATAGATATCCAAAAACCCTGCCCAATCCATACCGCAGGGTGAAGTTGCGTCCATCCGGATTGTAACTACTGGATTTGGAGGAGTCATATCTCCTGTGGCTCTGACAAGCAACATTACTCTTCGGGCAATTGGTAGAAGGTAACCAAGTGTTCGAGGATCCCGTATCGAAGATCACACTAAAGTTTTGTCTCGGGGTTCCCATGGAAATGTGGCCATAATATTCCACACTTCTGTGACTCTGTAGCGCCAGGTGAAGTGTCTCATTTCCTTTCGTAAAGTTTCTAGCGAAGAACAGCTCACTTTCATTTTGTTTTTCCCTGGCAAAGAGCGGCACTTTCAGTAGCTTTATAGTGGCAAACGATAAATCTATAGCCGAGAGCAAAACAAGCAGAACTCGAAGCATCTTTGGTGAGTTTACTTAGAGAACTGAACAAAAATCACTCTCCGATTTGTACATTACATCTGGAAAATGCTCATATAACTTTTCAGCTGTTTGTTTTAATGAACTTGTCAAGTGGGTAGGTCAAAAGGTGCGCTTGTTAGCTTTTTGTATTTAAAGTTATATTTTTTAAGGTAAACTTTAAAAACAATATATGTATATGTATATTGGAAAATAACGTTATCTGATAGGTAATAAGTACATATAATGACTCATTAATTAATTATTAATTATTAATGAGATTACCTCAGGATATTGCCTATTGGACGCGGAAGATATTAAAAAACTGAACTTATTTATCAACTCAATGAATAACTGAAGAGTACTTTATATTTAACGTAAAAATTTGTATTTTGTATGTTGCTGTTAAGCAGCAACAACATTTGATTTTAAAATACAGTTAATAAAAAAAAAACAATTATTAAATGTATAAGTATATAATTTTTGGTGATCCTTTTTGAGATCAGTTTTATTATAGGAACATTCAATATAAAAGGTGACAAAGCCTAAGTGGACGACGTAGATGCTGCGAATCCGATGCGGTTTTTGGCCTGGTCGAAGACTGTGCAATAATGCCTAATAAAGGCATCGCCCAAGATCCAGAATGTTGTTTCAATATAGGAAACCACCGAAATGCAAATGGTCTTGCCTTTAGTGGTCTGTATCTTCATTTTCATCTTATTTCCGTCGATCTCATACTTTTTGCCGGCTATGACAAAAACGAATTTGGCTATTGTCTTCGAGCACTTCATATAACACTCTCCGCTGGAGGTCTCCGTGCACCCGAGGATCTTGTTGATCTTCTTGTAGGCTGCCCGTGGAGCTGCGATCAAGGAAGTTCCGGAGTCGACAATCGCCTGCGTTGAGCCTGTCACTTTGGTACTGCCCACATAGACAGCCTGCAGGTTAAACTGCCAGTAGCCCTTCTTGGTTACTGGAGTGTAGGTGTAGCTATTTGACCCACTGTAAGCGCTGGTTTTTGTGCTACCGAAGATCAGGGCACCTCCTCGCGAGGAACTGCCACCACCCTTCATGCAAATGGCGAACTTACAATTGGTGATCACTTTCTGCGAGCACATGTTCTGCACTATGGTCCTCTTTTTGTCCACCGAAATGGACTGGTAGCCCAGACCCATGATACCATCGAAGGTTGACTCTTCGAAGGCGTAGCCCGGTTCCTTGGTAGTCGTGGCGAAGGTCTGATTGGTGACAGCAAGCCCAGCCACTCTTACAGTGTCCTCGGCATACGTTCCCCTCACATTACCAGAACCATACGCAATGGCAAAGGAGCCATCCTCCGCTACGTAAGTACTTGACTTTCCGGGATGATAACGATCGTGAAGCTTGCAGGCTTCGCTGGTGCAGTGCGGTCCAGGAACCCAGATATTCGAACTGCCGGTGTCCGGGAGAACCGTGAACGACTGCTTGGGTGTGCCAATGGTCATTTTGCAGGTGTACTCCATGTTGCCCGTGTTCGTCAGTGGAGCTGTTCCAGAAGTCTTCGCGTAGCTGAGACCATAGCGAGTGGCCAAGAAGGATTTCTCCGATCGAAGGTGGTTGGTGGTTCGCACGAAGTTCTGTTGGAAGTCCAGTGGCAGGATAGCAGAACTGGATCCACTGCTGACGTTGGTCTTGGTTGGGGTTTTGCGACTGGACTTCTTGGCCAAGTTGCGACGACTGCTGCTTTTCTTGGCCGCATTCAGCCTGCCCCTCCTCGTGTTCTTTGCTCTCGCTGCTGATATTCCTGCTCCCCGTCGAACATTTCTTTGATTATCCTGATTCCTAATTGCATTTCTGGCTGCCACAGCTCTGGATCTGGAGTTGTTGGCTTTCCTCTGCCTGCCCTCAGCCACATACACCAAAAGGCAAATTAATACACACAAGAATAAAACTCGGCAGCGCATTTTTAGGCTTATTAGGAGGAAACTTAGTAGGTACTAGCCCTCGATTTTCGGGTGGAATGGGTTTTATAGTCCGCAGCATAGTCTGAAATTTGTTAGCGAAGGTCACTGGCGAAAACAGCTGGTGGGAATGTTTCAATTTTAAAACGCGTCTGAAGAAAGTAAATAGCAACAAGTCTGAAGCGGATCACAGAAAATTGTATCTTAAAAATAGATCACAAGCCATTTTTGTCTCTAAAAATTTAAATTGGTTCAAGCCGGATAAAAAACGGAGTCACCTAAATAACAACTGACCTTACTTAAGGAAACCAAATTTCATAGTTAGTCATAAATCATTAAATATTTATTAATAAAAATAGCAGCGTTTCCCTTTTGTAATATCCATACTTTTTATAGACAAATTTTAATAATACAATATTAAACTAATTTTTATTTGTTGTAAACCTATAATTTGTAATATTTATTATAACATTTATTAACCAATTTTGACCTTTGTATAACTTAAAAAGACATGTGCCACGAGTAAAGAAAACTAAACAAAAGCGTGCAAATCTTCCACTCTATTTTTGCAGACATGTGCCTTAAATAAATAAGACACCAAAATAATCAGCACATGCATTTCAATATAAACAGATCAACAATTGCGAAAAACCATACATTGTTCTCTAAAAAGGAGTAGACAATTAACGTCATAACAGTGTCTATAAAAAGTACATGTTTATTTGCGAAAAAATATTTTTAGATTAGCGAAATTTACTACAGGTTTCGGAAGTTTGACGACATGTTGCCATGGACGTTTCTTGCCAATCTGTGAGGTGACAGAAATTCATTAAGTACATGTAAATTAAATGAAAATATAAACAAAACTCACTTATGTTATGGCGACAGGAGCTGACACCCATTACACAGCTATTGCTGAATTTACATTGCACCAGTTTTTCGTTTATTAGAGCTTCTCCACAGACGGGACTGTAGACTGCAGGGCAGAACTCAGGACAACCTCGTCCGGTTTGTGCCTCAATCTGAACTAAGAGAAAAAACAGACTAAAAATCACAATAAACGACTTCATTACTGGAGGAAAATCAGATTTATTGTGACTGATTAGTGGCAACCTGATGAGTTTTTATAGGCAGCGAGATGAGCTTGTTCTGAAGGAAAACAGCTGTTGAAAGTTAATTAAATTGCAATTTCATGTTGTTATAGTAAATGCTTTCGGGAATCACCGATCAAATGACTATGCAATCCTAAATAATTCCACACCCACCGCTTATATTGCTAAACTGGTTAACCGCTTTAACCTTCACTCAGTCTTGGATCACCTCAAATGGAAAACGTGCTGGCCAGGTTAACAATTATATGTTTGAATTTCAATTTACAGCGATCATTTTCTGCCACAAATCAATTCGTTTCGGTTACTACTTGAACTCCCTGAAGAGATCAGTACGGCTCCAATTGAAAGTCGGTCATGCCTGCTGTGTGGGTGTGGATGCTCTTGGCGGTCATGAATCTGACACTCGGTCAATCCATTAGTGATAATGATGCATCTAACGAAATTCCCGAAAAACAGTTACACAACGAGCTGAGGTCTCCGGAACCGCGAACAAGTTCGTGTAAAAAATGCTACCCAAATCTCTATCCAAAGGATAAGTACTACGTGCTGCCCAAGAGGATGGGTGACAAAAGGCGTCATAATGTTGTATTTCTACTGGAAGATCGCAGAACGGGAAAACCCATCAAAGTGGCTTTTAAGCACGGCCTTAAAAACGAAAAGAGTGTTCGTATTTTGAAGGGTTTTAGTGGCCCCTACGACCCGTGCCAGATAAATCCCAGTAGATGTGTCTACCGCCTGGTCAACCGGAAAAATGGACGCACTTATAAAGTTGACTTTCGAACTGGTCTAAAGAATGGAAAGCAAGTTCGTATATTGAAGCTTACCCCTTGAGTGTAGTAACACTTTACTTACATGTGTTGGGAGTTACATGCACTGCAAAAAAATACTTAACATTAACATTTCTCTTTAAACAAAATAATATTATAATAATACAAATAATAATAAACATAAAGATAATGTAAGCAGTCAGAAAAGTTACCACAAAGTCAGCTGTCAAAAATAAAACTATTAAGGGTCAAGATCGAAGTTTTTAAAAAACTGTGGAGAATAATACTGCTTAATGATAATTGAAATTTATATAATAGTCATTAACTAAAACATAGCACATGAAGCTTTGAAACAAGAACTGCCAATTTGGAAAAAGAAGAATTTAACGTGTTTTTTAAGGTTTTAATATACATTTTCCTGGGTTTCACAAGTTTTTTCCTTTGAGACCTGTAGTTAATTTCACAATATGTATGCTCGGCAATCCCCTAAGAATAATCTTACTTTCCGAATAAAAAAAAAAAGTATTTCCCAGTGCAAAAATGGGGCGAAAATAATGCCAGGCGCTGTGGGCCAACAACACTCATAGCTCCCATTCACTTGGCTGCGACCTGTCGACTGTCATGTCTTTGCGGCCGGACCAGGCCAAAACCAAGCGGACCGACGGGTGGGCGTTGAAGTTGGCCAACGAGATACGCACGCGGTGTCGCCAAGCTGACAGAGCCAAAGATTTATTACTTGAGGAGTTCAAATATTTGCTTGCTGATTTTTATATATATTTTTTTTGGTCGAATTGATACACCTTCAAGAGACAAAGTCAATCAAAAAGCGAAAAATTGCGCGTGCGTAGATTTTACTTTCGAATTGAAAGCAAAAACCGGAAACCCGCAAAGGCAATGACTTTTAAAAACTGAAGACGATTAACACAATCAATGAAGATACGCTTGCCTTATGTCTTATGGATTTTTTAAGCTTTTTATCTAAATCGAATCAAATTTAAGTCAATGGAAAATATTACTTTCAAGCTGAAAGTGGAAAATATCAGTTAGTTTTACAAGTCTAAACCAAAATGCAAGTAGGGTTTCTGTTGTTATTTAGTCTTATTTGCCTGCTGTTAATGTTTATAAATCAAGGCAGCATTTTTAATATTCTTAAAAAATGTAGGTCCAACAAAATATTGACTGTACGAAGTCGTTGCCGCAAGTTAAGTAATACTTTTTGTTGACTCCAAATGTACACATATGGATTTCTCTTAATTGTTTTCTTCAATTTATTTTTGCTTTTTTGTTTAATTTAACAGGCGGCATAAAATAAATAATATTGCCAGCTGTTTACACATAAATTTATTTGCCGAAGATCGAGTTCAAAACGCTTGGCGCTGATGAGTTTGGCTTTATAAATTTAAAAGAATCCAACGGAAAGCGGTTCAGTCACCAATCTTCATCTTTATCATGATGTACGTAAAGCTGTCGTTGCTCTTCGTTTTATTGGGAGGATGGATTCACCTGAGCCAAGCCCAAACGACGGATTGCTCTAACACCTGTATGTGGCGTGCCAGATGCACGCCCTACTATAAGGATCTGGTCTGGACAGTGGTGGATGGAGTTTGTCGCGTTTTCCAGAACGGCTGTATCTTTGGCAATGAAAACTGTATGAGGCAGAATCAGTGCTTGCCACGTAAGTTCATTAGCTCTTAAAATCTTAACTTATTTTTAAACTGAATTCTTCAGCCATGGTAGCCACCACAAAGGAAAAGTGTATGGAGGAAAGGTACTGCCCAAGGATGTGTTCTCGGGGTGCTCCTGAGGTCTGTGGATGGTTTCCCTATACGGACAGCAATGGAACTAATGGAGAACGATCTATGACATTCCGAAGTCGCTGCCTTCTGGATCAATATGCCTGCCGTAACGCTGAAGGTATGTAATAAATATTTAATATATATTCTGGATAATATCATATACTTAACCTACTTAAACTATAGATAATAACACTAATTGTATTCCAATTTTTTATACTTGCAGCTTATGTAAATGAGCCAACTATTGGACCATGTGCCTAAAAATCAAGAGTTAAAAGTAAATCATGAATAAATAACAATTATACAATCAATTCCATAATAAAATTTTCTTAAAAAAAATATTTTGGCACAGCTTTCCGTTATAAAACATTGCTTATTAAGACCATTATTTATGTTAAACAAAGTGAGGTAAGTTAAATTTCACCTGTTTACACAGAAATTCAGTTGCTCAGCTGGATGCCCATTATCTGAAGATCCGCAGGCTATATAATCTGCCACAAGTCGGATGAGAACATATTGTTATTATGGATACTCTTAAGCTCACATGTTTTGTTGCTTTGTTTTGTGGATGTCTCCATCTGAGTTTGACTCAGGTCACCGATTGTTCCGGTGCTTGTTCCCTGCAATTTCGATGTGATCCTTATGCTAAGAATCTCATTTGGACAGTTTCGGGAGATGTTTGCCGAGTTTTTCAGAACTGGTGTCACTTTGGATCCCACAACTGCCAAAGGGAAAACCTTTGTTTACGTCGTAAGCCTTTTAACAAGTATTTGAATAAGTACCATAAAAATCATAATACTTTTTCGGCAGCTCTGATTTCCACTTCTCAGGAGAAGTGTATGGTCCATTGCCCAACTAGCTGTCCCTTGGGTGGACCACAAGTTTGTGCCTCTTTTTCCTACGTGGACATCAACGGAGTTAAAAGAGATCGCCAGTTGGCCTTTTCGAACCGCTGTCTTTTGGACCTGTATGCCTGCCAAAACGCCAATGGTGAGTATATTTAAAATGTGTTACTAAAATTGCTTTTCCTGAATGTAACAGACAAAAAGACCTCAGAGCTATAACAGAATTATTAATACTCAAACATTTTTTAAGATCAACAACATTTATATTTTCAGCATATATAGGTGAACCGTCGAGCGGCCCTTGTTCTTGAACCAATGTCTTAAAAATGGTACTTTCCAGCTATTTTACATTGACATGAATTAAGGGTTAAAAAAAACGCACATAAAATATTAAAAAAAGTTGTTCATAAGAGGTTAATATACCTTATTTTACACGACTTATACATCACTTTTAATTCAGTTTAATAAAATTTTATTTAACAGCACAGTTTGTTTGCATTGGCAGCACAGTTTGTGTTTTTTTAAATAAAGCCTAAAAGTACGCAGATGTTTTTATGTTTTTATTATCCATATTTTCCTTACATCTAGAGTTTATTAATTAACTTAACATTTCAAATGAACTACTGTAAGATTTGTGATTTGATTTTATCCAATTTATAACAATCTTTATGCACATATATACTACAGATGGAGTATTTACCCGTGCGTATTTTTGTAGATCACTTATGGAAGCTAACCCTTTGTTTTAGTCTGACAATATGGTAATCGAAACGAGCTCATTGGCTGCCCTAAATCTGAATATATATAAAACTGAACTAAAACAGCAGCTAACTTCAGTTTAATTTCCCCACTCCCAAAATGAAGTTGATCCTCTTAGTTGTACTATTCACATTTCTGGGGATTTCAGAGTCCCAGAACTGCAGTTCCGTTGACTGCCGTCAAATAGGAATTGATTTCCTTTGTGGAAAAACAGTGCGGAATGGTAGGGAGATTCGCTGCACCTATCGTAATCCCTGCGAGATGGATCTTCATGCCTGCCAAAAGCGAGAAGGTAAAAAAAATTAACATAACTTTGACTTTTATATATAACCCTTATTTAATAATATTTCAACAGAGTGGAAAAAAGACACGACAGGTCGATGTCCACGCGACTCGGATGAATGCAGACGGTAGGGGGAAAGTTACCACGAGCAGGAGAAGCAGCTGAATATTTTAAAAAATTGTTTACATATTGACACAATTGACAACAGAAACGAAATAAACGAAATAATATTTTTAGACAGTCCCTGAAAACTGTTGTTAAATTGCACTTCAATACGAAATTTTCATGCAGCGCGAACGGTTGGTCACTAAAAATGCAAATTGTCTGCACGTTGGGCAACAAAATTTTCCTTGTCTGTGTGTTTTTGGGGATAATTATCGTTGTTGAGTGCCAGCTCTTTGCCTTGACAGGTAAGTCAAAATCAGGAATACACATAAAACTATTTTTTTTAAATCCTTGTTGGCCTGTAGGTCCCAAAAAGTGTCATGATGTGTGTCCCATGGGCTATCGCGTGGTGTGTGCCCTGGACATCTTAGATGGCTGCCTGCGCACCTTTGCCAGCAGCTGTGTGATGCGGATGTACAACTGCAAGTACCAGAAGGGTAAGTCTGGGATCAGGAAAATCCTTTTTTTCAAAGTTTTATAATTCATTTATGAGATCTTATTTTTAATTCTGTTCTTATTTAATCTGTGGGTGTCCCTAATAAAAAATATTGTTGCACAAAGTTGTAAAAGGGAGAACAATTTCAAACACTTTTTTAAAATTAAATTCGTATTCTTTTTTTTCGTTGAAGACTTAAATTTTAATTATATTCATTATGATCCTTTGAGTCTATACAGAAATCCTGAAAAAGGGTCATTTGAGTTTTAAAATTTTTTAAGTTGTTTTAATGTTTTTTAAACGGTTGAGTCAAGTTTAAAAAAAGAATTTTTGGTTCTTGAGTCCATTCAATGAGATTTAAAAAAAAGCTGAGAGGAAAACAAAATGTTATAATTCTTTATTAAAAACTGACAAAATGCGGAAAAAAGTTTAAACTTTTTTTTTAATATTACGGTGGACAAATTTATTTCAAATAATTAATATTTTTTAAAAGTTGACTGCTATTACGTCACATAAAATACCAACATAATTTAAAACCAAATATGATATAAGAAGAAATATTATATTACGAAATATTTAATATTTCCTTTGACTGCATTTACCTTTTATATAGAACTATCGCCAGATCTTCAACTACAATATTTTATTTCCATTTTCAGAATATCGCATTGTGGCGGAGCGAGCCTGCGAGTTTATCAGCAACGACGAGCTCCAGAGTCTGGAAATCTAGCGGCTGTTTTTGGAAGCAGGACTGTGACTGTGACTGCGACTGTGACCGTTGCGGTGACTGCGCACGCGTCGTATACGCGATGTGTGGCGCAAGGAACGACCGCATGTGGCTGCGAACGGGCAGGATATATACCAGCAGCCAGCCGTGCGATTCCTGCTGTATTTATGTGTAACTCTCTGGCTCAGGCTCAACTCTCTAGGCACGCGTCACGTCACCTCCGCGAACAAAAATCACCAGTTTTCCTCCGTTTTTTCCCCTTTAAAGCTATCCTTTTTGTACGATGCCGTTCATATTTTAAATCAAAAGAATAAATCTACAACAAATTTAAGCTAAAGTGTATGAAGAAAAAAGTGTGCTGTGGCAGTGGTTAAACCAAAGAAAAAGTGTAGAGAAAACGAAAAGCGCTGACTTCTGGAAGGCGCAAGTGAAAAATTGTTTGGGCAGGCAGGAGGAGCAGCACAAAGGAAATAATACCCAAGTACTCGAGTGTTTTGGCGAGCGCTGAAGGCTGACAATTTTTTTTTGCCTCACGATTTAATAACAGGTTGGTTTTGTTGCTCCTTAAATTGTTGCTTATTTTACAGATCCATTATCTGCAGTGCAATGTCAGCAAATTGCGTATCATAAATTATGTATAACACACCATGTGTGTGCGTTAAGTTATATGTATGTTTTGTGGTTGTGCTGGTGTGTGTGCGTGTGTGTGTCCACATTTTGTTGCATACATTTTGGCTATGTTTGATGTTCAATCAGGTGTTTTTTTCAAATTGCTAAGTAAATTGTTTATAAAGAAGTCGTTAAAACAAGTATTGGCACTTCATTTTTAGAAATAATAGTTTTACTAATTAAAAAAGGAAATTTTTAAATATTTTTATAATCGCAAAGTGTGCGCAGATATTTTTTATTTTTGTTTAAATGGTTTAACAATGTGTACATTGGAGCAACAACATAAGAAAGCTCAGTGACTGTGAGCTTTTGACTAAAACTTTATTTGAGCTTTATTATACTGCTATATTTAATAGTATTTATACCCGTTACTCGTAGAATAAAAGGGTATATAATTTCTTCTAAATTATTTATGCTCTTAATTTCACTACTTGAACTCTTATGAAGACTTCGAGATTGAGATAAAATATTTATAAATTTCTTTACACTATTCAAAAAAATGTGAGCATTGGTTAGTAGTTATGGTGTAGTCGCAAGTTTGGAATTTACATGAGTTGACCTTGGCATTCACAGATTGGTAAAATTTTTCAAAATTCTTTCTCTATAAACAGAGTTAAATCAATTAACAAGTTTTTCTTTTTTTCTACAAATTTTAAAAAAAGGCTTCAATTGCGCCAATGTCATCGATGTATCGATACCACTTACAGAACCTGTAAAAAAAATTCTAGTGGCGCCCGAGTGAATTTCGTATGGCCAACAGTAGTGGTAACATAACAGTACTGTTACTGGTTTACATTTGAAAACGATAACGCCAGTGGTGTCATTTCCGCTTTTTTATCATTTTTTGCTCAGACAAAAATGACAACACTGGTTTCGACGGCAAAGACAACAAGCGAAAAGATGTGTGCGAATTAAATAATGTTTTGTTTTGTAAATAAATAAATAATGCGTGCGGTGGCCTGCTCATCAGAACAAGTTAAAGATATCTAAAATATTTGTTTTTTAATGGCATATTAAGTGAAACCAGTAAGTTGTGTTTTCTAGCCCCTGTGTTATCAGTGCGTTTCGCATAAATGTGTGTGTGTGTTTGTAAATATGTATACATACAGTTTGTGTATTTATGCCGATTTGTGTTTTTTTTTTGTTCCCCGCCCACAAACAAGGCAAAAAATATGTACGGGGACCACATACAAAGCAACAAAACAATGACAACAATAGAGCCAGTGCAATGGCAATCAAAGAAATGGAAATTTACCATGAATCAGAACCGTCGGGTTCTCTATCTATCATTCTGGGGTCTTTATCGTAAGCTGCGTGCAATTCCTCTGGCATTAGCCGATCACTCCAATCTGATTCCCTGCACGCAGAAAAATATATTGTATATATCTTTGACCAAAAAAGAAAGAACTTGTCTTTGCGATATAATACACATGACAAAAACAGGGAAAATGGTTCCAATTTATAATAAAATCATTATTAAAAAATTTAAATTTCAAATTTTTTAAATACTTTATTGTTTCCTAAGTTATTTACTAAAAACTGCTGATTAACATAGTTTTTATGCAGAACTAAATTCTATGAAATGTCAACCTATGTGTGTTCTATGTTATTTCAAACCTTTTTAGGTTGAAAGTGGCTTCTCTTATATTTTTAAAGCTAATTTTATCAAAGCACCATTTTTAAATCAAAAATCTCTGAATTTTTAAAAATATCCCAAGTAAAGTTTAATGTTCAATATTGAAATGTTGTATCCTCGAAAACATTTCATAATTTAAGCAGCTGTTTTCCAGCGAGTTCCATATTACATTTAATATTTTGGCTTAAATTTTTGTTAGGATTTTCATGTTTTTAAATTTTTTTGGCGTGTAGCTTCCACTTCCACTTGAGGGACCATTTAATTGGCCTCAATGTGCATTGTTCGCATATGCTAAATCTGTGAAACCCGAGAAGCGTGTCTCCAAATTTTCGCTTTGAGTAACAAGCCAGTTCGGGTTACGCGGCGTCCGGTATTTCAAGGGTTCTCGTCACCGTAGAACCGTAGATTGCGGTGCACTTTCAACCTTTGGGCTTGACATTGGCTCTGCCTTTTCCAGGAATCGCCTGACACCCGCTCTCACTGACCTTGACATTTGCCGTTCAAATACCAGGAGCATTCCGTGGGTGGGCGGGAAATAAGTGGGAGGCGGAACGAGGGATGCGATTCCTGCACGTGCCCGCGGCATTGACAGCTTTTAAAGAATCATAGAAGCTAAAGAGTATACGACGTCCCCGTAGCATGAAGTGAACCTAATTAAAATAATGACTACGTACCTTATTTGTTTATCTTATCTTATCTACAACTGCGTTCATATTTTGTTCTTATATCTAAATAGAAATTTTCTAAAGATTACTTTTCTTTCGTTAACAACCGATTACCCTGAACAAAAACCAGAGTAATTTATCCTGAAATCTTATTTCTAATTTGATAAAATATACATACATATGAACACCACTTAAGTTAAGTTGTGTTTTCGAACCGTTCGAACCCACAAAACATATTAAAACCTTATTATAACTACAATTGGAATCATAATTTGATCATGTCATACTATAATAACTATTTTCTTGAGAAACAAAAAGTATTGAAATAGACATCCTGATTGTTAGGAGTCCTATAATAGAACACACCGATGGAAAAGTTTATAAATACTTTATAAATAAACTAAAATTGACTTCAATTGATGGAAGTACTGAGAGACTTCACCGATATCATTCTTATTTTATTGTTTTGACTTATTTTGACGTCACTGTCGGATTGCTTAATTATTGATTTGCGTGCAGGGTTTCTGAAAACTTTATGGTCAACTGGTTAATAAGGAGCGACGGCGACTGACAAACAAAAGCAAAAGTAATAAAGCCGGACTGGATGTGGAGTGGGTGGATGTGGGGAGTAGGATGGGTGGAAGTGGGAGAGCCATGACGATGACGCACGATGCGATTGTCGCCCGGCTGACGCACAATTGATTAAGTGCAGCCATAAACGAGGGCGAGTATTCAGTCTGTCTTTTCTGCGATTGCACATAGACCTGATTTGGTCCTTTCCAGTATTTTCGGTCAGAAATAGTTTGTTTTCCTCAAAATGTATTTAGTAAAATATGTGTCCTTTTCAGGGTAGAGCAACGAGTTCCTCCGGCTGCGGCTGCTGCTGCTGTTGCTTGGGCACACTTCTGGGCAACGCTTTGTCGCCGCCGACCGCAAAGCTGGGCAAAATTATGAACTTGTGTTCCTCGGGCGCAACGGCATCGACCACATCGTTATCGTCCACGGGCCAGGCGGACAGGAGCGGCGGAGTACCAGGAGGCGGTGCAGAGGGCGGCGGCGGAGGAGGAGGTGGCAGCGGGAGCGGCAGTGGAAGCGGTAGTGGAAAGGGCGGCGGCGGCAAGTCGAGCGAAGCCTCTTCGGAGGCCACACTTTGCTTTGGATCGGTCGCTGCAGGTACAATACCCGGTTCGGAGGACCTGTCCATCGCCAACAGCCCAGGAGCAGGAGGAGGAGCAGCAGGAGCGAGTGGGCACCAGCCGACTGGCAGCAGCAACGGACACAGCCAGCTACACAACGAAAACAACGCAATCATGCCGCCCGAGACGCGTCCCAAGATGGTGACCGTCAAGCATCCGGAGTCCAACAAGCCCAAGCCCACCACCAAGAAGAGCAAGCCCATCCAGGCGGACCAGGATGTCATCAAGGCGCTGCAGCGATGCCGCGATGAAGGCAAGTCTTTTTCCAGATTTAAGAATCGTTGAGTTAAGCTCTTATCAGCTCTTGAGGAAGTGGAACATTACACATTTAATCCATATCGCTTAAGAGCAACTCCCAAAAAAAATAATTATAATTTTTAGTAATGTGTCAGCGAATTCTTTTTCTTAAAAATACCAACAATTTGTAACAAGAATGAATATACTTTGTTAGTCTATTTATTTCGTAAAAAATAATCAATTTAAATCCATTTATTTTTTTGTACAATTAATTAGGCAGACCGCTTTCACCTTTAAACAAGTTGTTTTAATTTCATGTTTATTTTTAGAAATGAAAAAAACAAGTATTTAATAGATTAGTATTTCAAGACATGTATGCTTGTTTTGAATTATGTAAAAATGTACTTTAAGAGTAACATTACATATTTTTTTAAATCTTAACAACCTTATCTACGTTTAAGTCTTAGTTTCAACAATCTCTAAAACGCTTTATCTGATACCCCGCAGGCATCAAGCGCTTGGACCTCAGCAAGTCGTCGATCACGGTGATCCCCAGCACGGTGAAGGAGTGCGTGCACCTGACGGAGCTGTACCTGTACAGCAACAAGATCGGCCAGCTGCCGCCGGAGATCGGGTGTCTGGTGAGCCTGCGCAACCTGGCGCTGAACGAGAACTCGCTTACCTCGCTGCCGGAGTCCCTGCAGAACTGCAGTCAGCTGAAGGTGCTTGATCTGCGGCACAACAAGCTGGCGGAGATTCCGGCGGTCATCTACCGGCTGCGCAGCCTGACAACGCTCTACCTGCGCTTCAATCGCATCACCACCGTGGCGGACGATCTCCGCCAGCTGGTCAACCTGACCATGCTGAGTCTGCGGGAGAACAAGATCCGGGAGCTGGGCAGTGCCATTGGGGCGCTGGTGAACCTCACCACGCTGGACGTGTCGCACAATCACCTGGAGCACCTGCCGGAGGACATAGGGAACTGTGTGAACCTCAGCGCCCTGGACCTGCAGCACAACGAACTGCTGGACATACCCGACAGCATTGGGAACCTCAAGTCCCTGGTGCGCCTGGGCATGAGGTACAATCGGTTGAGCAGCGTGCCAGCCACCTTGAAGAACTGCAAGAGCATGGACGAGTTCAATGTGGAGGGCAACGGGATAACGCAGCTGCCAGACGGAATGCTGGCCAGCTTGAGCGGCCTAACTACTATCACCCTCTCGAGAAATCAGTTCACCAGTTATCCGACTGGCGGGCCAGCGCAGTTCACCAATGTTTACAGCATCAACCTGGAGCACAATCGGATCGACAAGATCCCCTATGGCATTTTCTCAAGGGCCAAGGGGCTCACCAAGCTGAACATGAAGGAGAACATGCTGACTGCGTTGCCATTGGACATTGGCACCTGGGTGAACATGGTGGAGCTGAATCTGGCCACAAATGCGCTGCAGAAGCTGCCCGATGACATCATGAACCTGCAGAACCTCGAGATACTCATCCTGTCCAACAACATGCTCAAGAAGATTCCGAATACCATTGGGAACTTGCGAAGGCTGAGAATACTCGATCTGGAGGAGAACCGAATTGAGGTGCTGCCGCACGAGATTGGCCTGCTGCACGAGCTGCAGCGATTGATCCTGCAGACCAATCAGATTACCATGCTGCCGCGGAGTATCGGCCACCTGGGCAACCTGACTCACCTGTCTGTTAGCGAGAACAACCTGCAGTTCCTGCCCGAGGAGATTGGTTCGCTGGAGAGCCTGGAGAATCTGTACATCAACCAGAATCCCGGCTTGGAAAAGCTGCCCTTTGAGCTGGCCCTGTGCCAGAACCTAAAGTATCTGAACATTGACAAGTGTCCGCTGAGCACGATTCCACCGGAGATCCAGGCGGGCGGACCCTCGCTGGTGCTGCAGTGGCTCAAGATGCACTCGCCCTACCGCCAGATGTGAGATGTGGACGGCGTTTGGCGCACCGTCTACGTGGGCAGCGACTGCTACTATCAGTATGAGCTGCAGACGGTGAACCAGGCGCCCGGTGGAGGTGCTGCAAGTGGTGGTGCAGCAGGAGGAGCTGGAGGATCCGGATCCAGAGCCAGCGACCGCCGCTAACGGTGCGATCTCAGCTAACGGGCGAGATCCTGTCCCCATTCCCAATCCAAATCCTTGAGGGGGGAAACCACATAAGATAGACGTTTTATTTTTGATTCATTAAGGATAACTCTTTGTCTTCTTTGCCGTCACTTAAATTGGAGCTTGACAAAATTGCAAATTTGATTTATATTCAAATTCTTTGGCTATAAAGTCAACAATTTTTCAATTGTTAGTATAAAAGACTACGAATTTAGTAAATATTTATTCATTTGTAAGATTTAAATGAAGTTCACATAGACAGTTATTTCGATGTTAAACAAATACTGAATGATTTTTGAAATGATTTCGATTTAATTACCTTCTTCTGTGGTTTACTCCCTTGAACCTACTGGAATGTTGGCGTTGGCTGACAAAACCATAGCTTTAACACGTTATACCAATGTCCCGCGTATTGTAAACTGCCCCGATTTGCTTTTTCGTTCTGTGTTCAAGTCCAGTTCAGAGTCCACACTTTACATTCTACTTCAACTCATGCTTCCAAGCTAGTCAAAAATGTAACACGCGAAACGAATCGAAAGTGAATTAAAAGCTTTAAACCTTCTGTTCGATCTTTGGTCATAGAGAAAGCAAAATCTAACGTTCAAAACTACACAAAAAATACGCAAGCGCCAAGGAATTGTTTGAAAAAAAAAAAAAATTAAACTAAAAATAAAAAGTGGTTAAGAAATTATTAATCTGTATACACATAAATCGTAGACGTATTTTGTATAAGCAAGCGCAAAGAAATTTAAGCAAAAAGTATTAAAGTGTGTGTAATTTGTTTAAATGAGAAGATTGCAAATCATTTTTTTGTGGCTCCTGCAGGCAAGTTCACATGTGTCGTATATATATACACTATATATATGTATGTCTGTGCACTATAACGATTAGCCTGCTGGGGCAGCTAATGCAGAATTTTGTATGTTAGTCTAAGCGTAATTTAACCACGTAAAGTACTATAGCCATTTGCACGTTTGGCATAAAACTAGCGAAGATAATGTTGTATACTTCATCATTTTAATGTGGGTGTGTCTGTAATTGATTTGTATGAATATTATAGATGATTTAAATGCATTTAGTTATCATAACCATAATCAACGATATTTGTATGGCAAGTAAAAAGAGTTAAACGTAAATTAATATTATTAAATGCCACATAACTGATAAGCAGAAAAGAAACATAGAGATAAAGTGGACTAAGAGTTGCTGTTCTTCTAAGAGATTACAGAAGAGTGTTTTGACAAGGTTAAAACTGAAACAGGAATTATGGTAACATACAAAATTTGTTGGTGTTATTTCAAACTTGAAAATAGAAACTGAGCCAGTTTAATTTCCCAAATGCTTTATTTAAGTTTTTTGTAGTTACATATCTTGTTGCTACTGTCAAAGCACTTTTTATCAACAACTTTAAACACCGATCTGCCATTTTGGTACTACTCCATTAAATCAGCTCAAAAACAAGTTAAAAAACAGATTTATTTATTTTTATATCGTAAGCTAATTGTGTTGAAACACAAGCAAGAAGAAAGATCCAATTTGAGCTACTCTCCGCTGCAATGCAACGCAAATGGGCTTTAAACTGTAAAGAAATCTTTAACAAATTATCAGTAAATCAACGAAGCTAACTTTAAATGTTGTACATCCATACACACATATTTACACTATACACGATTGACTTTTACACATCTATTTTTTGAGAAAACGAAACGAGCTAGGAAAACACTCGAAATCTATACGTACATATTTATTTCAGGACTCCATGAAATGTGTACATATATTTTTCAAACAAACTGTATGCGGCAGGGTAAACTAATCTGGCAAAAGTAATTTAATTACAACAAAAAAAATGTCTAATGATATAAAAACAAAAGTATATTTCCAACGGTACAAAGATAAAAACGTAAATGTAACAGAAATACAAATAAATGTTAAAACAAAAATTGCACACTAGAATAATGATCACACAAACACTCGGTGGATTTAGAGCCAGAAGTTTGTGAAATTTCGAGCCAATCGCAAATAGAAACAATAAATGTTAAATGAGGTCAAGTTAAATGAAAGTGAAATGTACAAGTTATATGGTAAACAAGATCAAGTCAAAATATAATGATACTCCTAAAGTGAAATAACATATTTAAGCATACCTACATATTTGCGAAATAAAAAGAAAGAAAATGTTAAAAAACGTTAAACTAACAGACTGACTATCTAAGTCTAGTTCCGTAGCAGTCTGCTTTATTTTGGGCTGGCAATTCTGTAAGCTGCTGTTTTTAGATGATCGATCAAGTAATACCCTTGATATCTGCAGTTTTTAATTTGGGGACTTTTTGTATTTGAGTAAGGTTTACAAAAAGGTTATTTTCAGTTAAATTCTAACCAAACCCAGACCTATATTAAGTTCCTTGAAGTGTTTGAATTTCTTTTGGAATAATATCAAGTTAAATTTACAGAATTTTGAAATTGTTCCGATAGAATGCATGTAAATTTATGAAAAATATTTAAAATTGCGATAGATATATTTTTTAGGTTCTGCCCACACATGATTTTAACTACTGTAAAGTGTTAATTTTGAGTTTACCAATTACTGCACTTTTCATTTTTATAAAATATATGTTTTAAAATTAGACAGTTACTCAACAACTGCGAACTGAAAAGTTACTGAACTTTTTGATGTTCGAGTGATATCTGAGCAACTGGTCCAAAAATATAAGGCAATCAATGTGTCGAACACACCCCCCATTAGTTGACTCAAGTCTTATACACCCCCATTAGCTGACTCAAATCCGAGGTAGCTCAAAACAGCTGCTTCTGGCTCTTTGTACCCGAGAGGTGATAACAAAGGCGCAGTAGTTGGGCATTCAGTTTACAAACAAATCCCAAAGCAGAAGCACCGATAAGAGGAGTACTTCCAGATCGTCCAGGTAGGCTATATATACTTCTACGTGCGGAATACGGCGTACAGCAGAGAAAGGAGAAAGGCGGAGGAGGTCAATGGTATCTGGAAGTCCGCTTTGTTTTCATTTTCCGTGAATCACTCAGCATTTAAAAGTGGGGATTGTCTTTCTTTACGATGACCGAAGCGATAAGGGCAGTCATTGCGAATTTTGTGCCCATAAATGCGTCGTTCCCGATCTTCCAGCTCCCCAGTGATATTTTTAAACCGAATCGTAATACACTTGCAGCTCGACCATGAAAGCCTGCGCACCTTTACTGCTGACCTTGGTATTGGCCTTCGTAGGCCTTAGTCCCAGTTGGGGCTACTCCCCCCGAGAAGATGCCCGAGTCATAAGGGAATTCAAGCGAAAAGAAGAGTTGAATCACGCCAAGATCGCCAGGGATTTGGTCCACCGAGCGAATTGGGCGGCCTTGGGAAGTCTCTCCACCAACAAATTAGTGGAGGGCTATCCCATGGTCAACATTATCTCCATTGATGATAGCAATGCCGTAGGTAACTCCACTGGCAGGATTCACTTTCTGCTCACTGATCTGGACTTCACTGGACCGGATTGGCAACGGGATAACAAGGTTACCTTCCTGTTCAGTGATGAACAGACTCTCAGCTGCAAAGAAAGCGGCAAGGATCCTATGGAGCCCACGTGTGCCCGCTCCATGATCAGCGGACAGGTCAAAAAAGTATGTAGAAAAATAGGTATTTATTTACATAATTTATCTACAAAATCTCATGACAATCTTCAGATGAATCCCAGTGAAAGCAGATATCAACCTGCATTGAATGCCTACGTGAAACGACATCCAGCCGCCTCAAATTGGATTAAGGGTTAGTAATTACATTTTCTTTGTTAATTGTTAAAAAGAACAATTTTAAGTGGCAACTTTCTTAATCTTTCCTTGTTTTTCTCACAGCCCACAACTTTTACCTATGCGAGCTGGACATCAGCAACATATTTGTGCTGGACTTCTATGGAGGTCCCCACCAGGTCAGCGCCTCCGACTATTATGGCGTTTAGAGCCGACGATCTCCTCCAGAAGGAAACCACTTGACGCCTCATATGTATATGTACATTGTTTACTGCGCGACCAGCTAAATATGAAAATGATAAGCCACTTTGCACAGGAAAATATAAAGCAATCAAAGACAAATGCAAACCGCTGCCACTTATCAGTTAAGCTCTGTGATTTCCTCAATTAAACGATATCATTTGTACAAAGATGTTTACAAACAAAAAGTACAAAAGTTTCAGTTAATTTAAATATATTATGGGACCCAAAACGTCGTACCTACTTTTATGAACAAAATTGTGTGTTTTTAGTTGTGTAACAAATTTAAAAAAGTAAAAATAAATTAAACCTCAATTTGTCTTACCTATAAACGAAAGAATTTCCGTAACTGTGTGATCCAATAATTAGCAGCTTTTTAAGTGATTAAATTTCATGTATATTTTAAACGCAATTTTCCAAAGTTAATCGATATAAATGTAAAGGCGCATCGCCGTGGATTAGTCTTTCGAATGGGTAACAGTGGCGGGTCCTATTGAGATCCGGGCACCTTGCACAGGGTGGCGTCGATCTTCTCCAGCTGCGGCAGAATGTCGCGCAGCTTGGAGCGGTACCGTATGTCCTTGGCCAGCGGATTGTACTCCAGGTAGATGGTCTGCAGCGCCTTGTTTACCCTTAGAAGCTCGATGTTCTTCCAGTCATCTATCCCGTTGTGGTTAAGCCAGAGTTCCTCGAGGAGTTCGAGGCACTCCAGGTTTCCAATGGCCTTTAATCGATTCTTGGCCAAATCGAGGGTCTCCAGGTTCTTGTTCTCCGAAAGGTTCTCGATCGTTTCCACTCCGTTCTCCGATATGTACAGCTCGCGGAGGCTGGTTAGCTTCTCTAGGTTCTCGATTTTTACAATCCGATTGGCCTGCAGACTGAGGATCTCCAGATTTACCAGTGTGTCCAGGTTCTCAATCTTGGCTATCTTGTTTTTACCCAGGAAGAGCTGCCGTAGGTTCACCAGCATTTCGATGTTCTCGATCTTTTTTAGCTTGTTGTCTCCCAACTCCAACATGGTGAGATTCGTAAGCATCTCGAGGTTCTCGATTTTGGTGATCTTATTCGACACAAAGAAGAGCTTGTCCAGCTTGACCAGCTTGTCCAGGTTCTCGATCTTGACCAGACGGTTGAAGCTGATGTCCAGCACTTCCAGGTTGGTCAACTCCTCCAGATTCTCGATCTTGGTGATCTGATTATCGTAAAACTCCACCTCAATGAGGGTCTTCAGAGTGGATATGTTCTCGATCTTCTTGATCAGGTTCCAGCGCAGGAAGAGGCGCTCGATGCGCGTGAGAGGTTCGAAGTTCTCCAGTTTTTCGAGGCGGCGATGATTCAGATCCAGCTCGTAGCAGTCCGGATCGATGATGACTTCCTCCTCGGCGGCCGTTTCCACGGCGGGAATGAACTGGATTCCGGGGACTGTTCTGACGCCTTGCGGGTCGATGGTGGCCACCTGCTCGGAGGCCGCTCCCTCGGTGGGAGTCGCCTGGACTCCAGCGATTGTTCTCGCGACTTCCGGATCGTTCATCGCTCTGTCAGCATCGCCCATGTCGGAAGTAAATTAACCGGTACTTTTTATTCAAGAATTACTTTTACAAAATTCACGCCGACTTGACTTGTTTATTTGGCCAGCGCAGGGTGTTGAAAAACGGAGGGTGGTTTTTGCTTTGGAGGTGTGTGATGTCACGAGTTTGTCACTTTTTATAAAGCTTATTTATCACAAATTTGGTTTATTTGAGCTTATATAAATGTTGTTATTTCTTAACTAATTTAGTTGATATTTTACCCTTGCATTTTTTAACAGTTTTCTTGTGCAGCTTCTTTTATTGCGTCACCTTAAAACAATATCTTCCCTTTGGTGCAAAATCTTCCAGCTATGAAGATTCTTCACCCAAAGGATATTTACCTCAGAAATGATAAATGTTGTTAATTGAACAACTAAAACCGAGTAATTTTTTTAATTCATACGTTTAGATCAACTCACTTCCCCATAATTATTCTGAGTCACCGGAAAATTTCCGCGTGAGTTTTTCGTTTGCGCATCTCTAGCTTTTTCTGTTCTGGCAGTAGTGTTGCAAAACGCCAGCGGGCGTTCAGACAGCTGTGTTCCAAGCGTGTTGATTTCAATTGGCAACAAATTGCAAATTGTTTAAACAAAAGGATAAAAATGACCTGAGTTGACAGCCAGCAAGTGTTTAGAGTTGTTCTCTCAATAGCCCACCACAAATCATTGCACCCTGGTAGGGAAATACAAAAGGAAGCCGAGGAAAAGCAGTAAAGTCAACAATCATGTCTACGGGTTTAAAATGTCGCAACTGCGGATCCAATGAGATCGAGGAAGATAATGCTCGTGGAGATCGGGGTATGTTGTGGATTATTGTGGATATCATTTACTATATCCTGTCTATTATAGTTTGCATGAACTGCGGCTCCGTACTGGAGGATTCCCTCATCGTTTCCGAGGTTCAGTTCGAGGAGGTTGGCCATGGAGCAGCCGCAATTGGACAGTTTGTGTCGGCCGAGTCCTCGGGCGGCGCCACAAACTACGGCTACGGCAAGTTCCAGGTGGGCTCGGGCACCGAATCCCGCGAAGTGACCATTAAGAAGGCCAAGAAGGACATCACACTGCTCTGCCAGCAGCTGCAACTATCGCAGCACTATGCGGACACAGCTCTGAACTTCTTCAAGATGGCACTGAGCAGGCACTTGACCCGCGGCAGGAAGAGCACCCACATATACGCCGCCTGCGTGTACATGACCTGCAGGACGGAGGGTACCTCCCGTAAGCCCTGCCATAGTTTTCCTCGTGGAGTACGTAATCCCATGTCATTCTCCTCCAGATCTCCTCATCGACATAAGCGACGTTCAGCAGATCTGCTCGTACGAGCTGGGCCGCACCTACTTGAAGCTGTCCCATGCCCTTTGCATCAACATACCGTCTGTGGGTGAGTGAACATCATGAATATTAAGTCGCACTCTTAAAACTTGACTCGAATGTACCAAAAAACGGGTTTGAATTACAGCAGTTATCCAGAAACTTTTTAGAATAACAGAACAGAGGACAACAAGTTAGACGTAGAAGATTTTTGCCTTTTAGAAAAAAAGGTATTTGATTTACTAACATTTCAAAATTCATTAGTTTAGTGGATTATTTAGATTCAACGACGAAATGTTTTGATATTTCTGGGACTTTAACTGATTAAATTTTAATGTGCGTAATTTTGGGCCATAAATTAAATCCAACTTCTGGATTTTGAGAAAAGTAAAACAATTAATTATTTAAATCTAGCTGTGTGAAATTGTTTATTAACTTTCAAAATGAGTGATTGCCTTTTTGCCATTTTTAGAGTTAATTTTTGTAGGTTACCTACCCACTTACTTACCTTCTTACCAATCAAATAAAAGATTTAGTCCCAACGAAAATAAATGAGAAACTCTTTAAATGTAAATTCGGAAAAATCTAATAATGTATTTTGTTTGATTAAAGTACATAATGGTAATAGATTCATAATCAATATAGGATAACATTTTCTCCATTAATATAGATATTTATGTATATAAAAAAACGCTAATTGTCTTCTTATCAAAAGCAAAAAATCAGTACAATTTCCAAAGAAATTCAAAAGTCAAACGTAAAACTGATTGTTGCGCAGAGCAGCCAAGAATAATGCTTAGGAGCAAAATGCGGGGCTTAATATCAGTAGAAAGGCATATGTTGTGTGTACGAGAGATACAATGGAGCAACTACGAAATAGAGATAATGCATACTACAAGATTAATATTCGAATATATATAGAGAAGTTTCTGTGCGCATACTGGTACTAGATCCCTTGATTTATTTTGCGTTTCCTATTACGTAAACTGGTTAACTTGGCTTCCAAATTCGTCGTATGCAAATCTTAACATGGCTTTTTATCCCTTTAAGTGTATAGGTCTTTAGTTTTTTAGTTATATATCATTATCAGATCAGATGTGTATATATGTTAGGTATATGCTGGCAAAAATATGTTTGGTATATATTGTAATCGTTTTCCACTCCCTCTTCGACTTTCTCTTTAGAATATTGGTTAACGCTAGCTTGACTGATTGCCCGATTTTCCCTTGCTTTATATATTCGTCCCTATATTGCGCGTTTTTTTAACCCCATCCCGACTCCTCTAATCGTGGAACGTATTAAGTTTTTGAGTCAACTACTAATCTGCATCTATATAGTTATGGGTGTATATGTTCAACTTGTTTCGATTTTGAAAATATCTTTATATGCATTATCAACAAACTAGGTACAGTGCGTGTTAAAACTGCAAAACAGTCGAAATTAACTTTGCTTAACATACTTGGGATAACGAAGCGAATTTTATCAATTCCCGAAAATTCCTTATATCGAATGACTTGCATCGGATGACTTTACTTTGTTACTCGTTGAGATGATCATGTTTTAACAACTGTCTTGGAGCTTTAAAACGCACTGTCGAGGTGTATATATATGTGTCTATGCTTCTACGTGTATATATGACTATATAGGACTATTACGAAAACTAGAGCACTCTACTATCTTGGTATATAATATATATGCGCCTAAAACTCCAATTTGCTTTGTTGTGTTGCACTGAAAACCCATGAGTTTCGATTTTGTATCTGTAGCTGTTGCGGTTGCTGTGTTTTGTATTGTTGTGTTGGTCTCCTCTGTTGCTGCTGCTGCTGCTGGCGGTAGTAACAGGCTCCCTGCCACTCGGCGCAGTAAAGCTGTGCGCATCAGGTGCTTCCTTCGCCGGCCAGATCCTCTCCAGAGCCGTTGACGTTGTTGCCAGACCCATTGCTGCCATTTGAAGCAGCAGTTCCGGCTGCTGTGGTTGATGTGGCTCCTCCGCCTGCTGATCCACCCCCTATGGGCGTTGGACACACCGAATTCGTGGGCGAACTCATGGCAGTCACCGTGGTGGGTCCGTAGAAGATGAGCTCCGGGATCTGGCCACCCTGCACACCAGTGCCGTTGGTGCTCTCCGACGAGCACTGGAACTGGAATGTAACGTTGCCCATAAGCACCTCCGACATTCCCTCCTGGCCGAAGAAGCTCAGCTCGTTGCCGTCGAGAATCACGGAGGCGGTATAGTAGCACTCAGGCTCGATTTGGATGGGGTTCTCGAAGAACACGTGGAACGTGTTGCTCGACCCGTCCGAGAAGAACTTGGTGTCGTTCTCGGCCAGCGTGCGACCCAGGCGCTTCAGCTCGATCTTAACGTTGTAGTTGGCGGCGCCAGTCGATGATCCATACAGGCCAAAGCCCACAATGAAGATTCTGAAAGGTGCAGTGAGTTCTTGCTTATGCAAAACTATTAAGAATGCGTGTTTTTTTTTTCTTACCTCCTATCCACCGAGAACTGAATAGAATCACAGCGTCCGCGGTAGCGCCACTGATTCGAGCGGTAAGCGCACGACTGAAAGCGGTGGCAGACCTGCGTCTTTAATCCCGCCCTGGAGCGAGTGGGAAAGCCCAGCGAGGGCTTCATCTTGGCGGTGAAGTGCAGGAACATGTCGATTGTCTCCTGCGACGAGAGAATGCCCGTCTGGGCCACGCCGTTGGCGAACTCCTCCAGCGACATCGTGGGGATGCGGATGAGGTGCAGCGCCTGTCCCAGCAGCCTGCGCTTGTTCTGCGGCGTGTCATCGATGCTCATCTTCTCGCAGGCATTCAAGGCCCAGCTGAGAGCCGCCTCGAACAGGTGGATCTCCTTGCAGTTGAGCGTCTCCCGCGAGAGGATCGACTCGAACGTCTTGAGGTCAATGTCCACAAAGTCCTCGGACTTAACCGCCATCTCGGCCTGTGCGTCGATCACTTCCCAGCAACGTTGCATCAGCTCGGGCTCCTCGAACAGACGCGATTGACTGAGAAGTAGGCAGGCGTTTTTTGCCGTCAACTTCACCTCCAGATAGTTGACGCACGCCCTGGCTAAATGCGGAACAATGTACTTCTTGGCCGCGTACAAAGTGGCCAGAATGTGCTCGGGTTCCAGCTTGATTTCATCACAATAGAGGTACCTGCAGGGAAATTGCGTTATATCCACAGATTCTTGATTTAAGCTGTTTGAGATTTGTTTTGTGAATGTAAAATAACAAGATGTGATATCCGAGTTTGGTTAAATATTGATTTTAGTCAAACTTGCCCTTCTAGCCTTTTCATTGCCTTGTTTATTCACAAAAAATAACCCCTCTCTTGGGCTTACCTTAGCAACGTTAGGAAGGCAGTGGGTTCGACATCAGGCACTTTGATTTCCTGCTTGTTCTCCGCCAATCCGCCAAAGAACATGGCATAGAACACGGAGCTGCCCGTGGCGAGAATATATTTGTGGGCGGGAATGGTCTGAATGGGATCGTTGTCTGTGAGAAGATAGGTTTAAGTATTGGATTGGCCACTGGATTTAAGAACACTTACCGAACTCTCCGCCCACGATGAACTTGACATCGGACATCAGTTCGTTGTTGAACATGGCCGCATTACGCTCGAGAACGGTCGCCTTGCTGGCCTGCCAGTTGGGATCAGCCGTATCGATGGCATTGGAAGCCGCTACGGCCGCAAAATGCCAGTTGGTTCCGGCGGAGCACACATACGACCCACTGCCGCTGGTGGGCGTGGCCGAAATGGCAGCCACCGCCGCCGCCGCCGAGCCGGAGGGCAGACAAAAGGCGGTGGGACTGCCAGAGAGTCCTCCGCCACTTACTCCGCCTCCGCCACTGCTGCTGCTGCTGTTGAGGGCGCCCGGCGAGGCCAAGGGTGAGGATGGGGCACTGATGGGCTGCGTTATCTGGATGTTGTGATCCGCTCCGGCAGATCCACCCCCTCCTCCTCCAGCTGGAGATGCTCCTCCTCCGCCCCGCTGCTGTTGCTGCTGCTGCTGGTGATTGTGGGGCGGCGAGTGGAGCAGCCCGTTGCCATTGTTGAGGGTTTCCACTGCGGATTGGATGAGATACAGGGATTAGTATGTGGGTTACACGGGTTATGTCTAGGCTGATGATCCCACCCAGTTCGCCTAAAAGCAGCAGCACGCGTGGCCACATTTGTGCAACTTCCGCTGCGTGTGCATCGTAAATAACAAATGCCAGGGTCTCCCCTTTTTCCACAATTATTATTATACCTTATACCCCCAAATACAGAGAAGCTTCCATTTGAGTGTTTTTTTTTACATAAACCATGAGGTCATTGAGTTTAACTTATTTAATTATAGTTGTAACACAAATCTTTAAGTGTTTGTTGTGAGCATTAAAGTCATAATAGTGACTTTTAAAAAAAAACATTTGAAAAAACTATAAAAAACCGTTTAGATTTTATCTGATTTTGGTTTTTAAGTATGGAACTCTACTAGATTTTATTCGGAAACATGGACCTATTTTATATGTTAATTTCAATATTTTAGTTGAGCAAGTACTAGTGATTAAAAAATAAGTTAAATATTTAACCATGTCACTTGGACATCTAAAAACGTAAAGTATTTCATAGGTACACATATAGGTAGTTTGATAAGGAAGTTTCTTTGTCCAATTTATGGAGGTTCTGCTGTACTCTAAAAGTGGAGCGACCCGAAATAGCAACGCAGTCCCCCGTTTTTGTTTTTGTCGCCAGACACCGCCCCTTATCTCCCCCATTTCCCCCTGGTGACACCGTTCTTCGGGGCTGTGTGAAAAATCAATAACTCACAGACAGACGCACGGCACCTGCCCCTGGCCTGCTCCCTACTTTCCACACTTTCCGCCTTACCGTTGATCCATCCGCCATTCTGGGATGGCTGCGAGTGGGACAGGGACATGCTCTCCTGGTTGCGCTTTCCGGCGGACTTAAGCGACAATCGGTTCAACGGATTGTGGCCACCGTGGTTGTTGGTGGAGGAGGAATTGTTACTGCTGCTGCTGCTGCTGGCCATCGCAGTGGAAAATCGCGATTTGTAGCTCTCCGGAATGAAAAAACCCAGATACTTAGTCAGGTTTCACTCAAGCACTCGCTGTGCAAACATTTGCGATCACTTAAGCCAAGTCGAATGACATTTCTACAGCCACCTTTTCATTTTTCCGAACTGCGCTTTGTGTTTTTTTTTTACGGTTTGTTTGATTTGTTCTTTTCTTAGATAACAGTGTTATGTTAGCAGCGATAACGATAGGTTTTCTCCACGGACATGGTCACCCTAACTGACAGTGCTGCTAAGTCTCTCAATAAAAGTGCTGGTTAACGCTGGCATGTGGCGCCTGTTTTGAATTTGAATTAGCTGCTGCGAGTTTCGCAACCCATTTCGATTATATCATGGCCACTCGAGACTAATATGTATTTCCGTCATGGCGCGCCATAAAAAGGTGTACGTGTGGGAGCTAATAGGGCCGATTCAATAGTATTTTCTACACAGAAAAAAAACGTGATCTTGCTAAAGAATTTCTTTTTTGTGACTTATTTAAAAGAAACTACCAAGAGGACAGTAAATAATATCTTTCTTTTGACTTTTCAAATTCTTATAAATTATAACCTTTATTTCTTTGTGTGTAACTAAAAGTCTTTGTCTCTTTTGGGGCAGCCTTGCTGGGGGCTTTACCTAGTATTTGCATGTCCGAATCGTATTTGGTCTATTATTTATTGCCGGGCCAGCGAATATTTATTGTGAAGAAACAAATCGCTGAACTTGAAATCGATTTTGATGTGTTTGCTTGGACAGCCAGCTCAGTTGTCCAAGGTTTGTTTATCTCTTAGCACATTCGTGTACAGTAAAACCAGTTTCTGCAGCAGCAGCAGCCGCAGCAACAACAGAAGCACCAGCATCAGCAGCAACCGGCAGCAGATCGAAGATGTGTGCCGAAAAAAGTAAAACATGTTGTTGACCTTTGCTTAAGCTAATTTTTGAGTCATACCCCTGTTTTAATTTTTCCAACTTTTATAAACGAACTAAATTTAAGACTATGTATGTTAACCAAATAAAATAGGTCTTCAAGGTAATATTTAGGTCGTTATCTTTTTTTTTTTTTAATTGAGAGAGGGAATTAATGAATCTCTGTTTGATCTGAACATCCGATAGGCCCTATACTTTTTGGTATTAAGATAAGTTTCTTATTGATAACTAAAAACATTTTTTAACGAGTTTATTTAAGATTTACTCATAGGTAGATATTCAAAGATTTTTATATTTCGACGCAATGACAAACATTTTAAATTGCATTGCAAGTTTTTCTCATTCGTTAATTTTTTTTAAGGTAACATTTAAAGGGGTCTTTGATCCAAAATAAAATATTCACATTGAGGCATACTCACTGTGTTCAGGAGGTGGCAGCTCCTCGTTCTCCGGCACTCGAGCGGCGTACTCCGGCTCATAGTTGTGCGCGTAGGCGCTGCCCCAATGGCCGTTAAAGTCGTCCTCCTCGAGGGTCAGCAGGTGGTCCAGCACCTAAACGAAATAAATACAAAATACATTAAGACAACCAATTGAAATGCGATTGATGAACTCAGCACCTGCACTCCCCGCTCGAGGGGGCCGTGGAACTTGTTGATCAGCTCGGAGAGCCGCAGGTTGAGGCCGTAGTTTCCTGAAGTCGCGCTGCTCGATTCGATGACCCAGTAGAATAGGTGGCGTCCCAGGTGGCTGCTCAGGTGATTCGCGAAGGCCTCGATCATCTTTCAACCAGCAGCGGGGTCATCTTCACATTACTTCAGCTCCTGCCTGCAAATAACAAGACGTATTTAAATAAAATTGCTTAGCTTTTTACTTAACATAAAATTCTGGATTTTTTGTGAATTAAATCAGACAGTAAAGCTGCTGTAAAATAAAATGCACTCTTACATAAGCTTCTAAAATATTATAATTTACTCAGAAAATCGATGGAGATTTTTGTACCATAATGAGGTTAGTCGTCACATAAAGTTTTCTGTTTTATTATATTAATTAACTGAGCAAATGTGATACACCAACCGCAATTTGTAATGGCACACCTATTAGTTTGACCACAATAGTCATTTTGATATGTAACATAATCTGATTTTTATGGATATAAATGATACAATTTCGAATCAATTTTGGCTCGGCATCGGGCTCTCCTCTCAAATGAAAAATTGCCAATTGCGGGCTGCACTTTCACTTCTCCATTTCCATTTTCCATTTCAACTCCAGCTCGCACGCATTTGTCGCATTTTATTAGCTTCAGGAAGTAAATTAAGTTAAGTCCCCCTCCGTTTTGGGCTTAACACTTTTTGGGTCAACTGGATGGAGAACTCTTTTACCCTTCTCCCCCTTTTTTTCCCTGCGGCATGCGGCACTTGCACCTGACTCTCTGCCAGCGGAAATTATGCAAGCGGCTATTTTTAATTGGCAGCATGGCGAAGTCCGTAACCAAAACAAAACGGCGACAGACATGAACATAATTTTTGTTTCTCTCACTTTATTTGTGACTCGTCACGGCTGTCTTTGCTACAGTCAACAAGTCTGTGGTGAGGGCGATATGTGGTTAGTGGTATCTCCCTCTCCACCTGACAAGGTGATGTATTTCCAACTCCTCAAGCCGCCTCCCCCGCTGCCACGCCCCATAATAAAACAAAGCGATTTGTTGTCGTCGTCTAATGAAGTTCTTCATGCTTCAATTGCCTTTGGCTTGAACTGAGCTTAGATCTTTGACTGAAATTAGTGTTGGTAAGCTTTAAGAGATACACCTTTGACGACATTTTTAAAAACTAACTTGAACAAAAAAAAAAGGGTAACGTATTGATTCAGATTTATATAATGATTTTTATAAGTTTTATTTATATAAGATTTTAATAAGAATTCGCGCTGGGCATCTAAAGACTTTGTTTTAGAAACAATAACTTCTACCCAGTGTTGCTAAGCTGTAGAAAATGAAACTTTGAGATGTTTATGTTATTTACAAAAATGTATTAAATAGGCTTGACGGTTTCACTAACATTCATGATTTTATATAATACGGATTAATGTAGAATATTTATATTTGCAAACAACAAATTAAATTTATGTTTAAAAAAATGCTGAGTCATTAATCTTTTATTTATAAGAACTAATATACATATGTATACAAAACACAAAAGATTTATGTATATTGGTGACAAAATCAGAACGTTGGAAGCTCAAGTGGAAGTATTATTTAGCAACTTAATGACGTTTTTCATTGATTAATTAAAGTAATTTAAACAGTACCCATCAATTGCATTGTGTTTTATTTGTATTGTTTATAGCATTTCCATTAAAGTATTTTGCTACGTGAAGTGTCAAATAATTAAACAAAATAAATCATTTAAAGTTATTCCCTCGCTCGTTTAGAGTGGTGGCTAAAAAATGATGTCATGTGGATGCAGATTTTTTAATTTCTGTGACCATATTAAGTGGTAATAAATTTAATTTTAGCTTTAAAATAACAAACGTGGTGCCAACCATAATCTACTGAAAATTGGTTAGCTTGAAGTGATTTTTTATTTATTAATTTATTGCGTCTTCTTCAAACTGAAATAAATCACACAAAATTCTAGGCAGCTGTTTGCACTCCCCGTAAAAGCCCCTTCAGTTCTCCTTAACCCCTCAACTCTCTTAGTTGCTATGCAAAACACACCATACAATTTATGCTAAATTAATTTCATGGCTTAACAATCGAGTCACGTTTATTATTCATCAGCTGTAGGCTTTTGTTATTTTCCAGGCACATTTCAATTTCGGCTTGTTTTGTTTAATTTCTTTCTCGCGTTTGTGAGTGCTGATTTTCTGTGTTTCTGTATTAAATGCGTATTTTCCGCTCTGCCATTGCATTTCAAATTTGCCGCCTGCATTAACTTGGGCGGCCCTTTTCTTAATTGTATTCGTTGTTTTCCTCAGCTTCGGTTTTATTTAATTTTTCATTGCCTCTTTAATTGCGAATGGTGCGACCCACTTTTTGGCCAAGACTCGGGTCAGAGTCGCCGGAAAAAAAAGGTGGCAAAGTGGTAAAGGGGAGAGACCCCAAAGCAACGCCCGCGTAACACTTTCGATTTTTATTTCCTCATTACACGCTCGCCAAAAAAAAAAATAAAATAAAAGTCCAACCACATCCACAAGATCACAGCAAAGCAGAAAATATAAAAACTGAAGAGTGTGTATATTTTTGTACTGCAGTTACTGTGTTTTAGGTCTTTTGTTTTCTCATTATTTCGTGGCCCTTTTTAACGAGCTCCTTTTGTTGCATTCTCCACCGGCCAGAGCGTTTTGCAATCACCACGCATTTAGCTGATTAACCAAAAGTGTCGTAAAGCATGAAACTCCCAACCTGTCTGATTTTCTGGATAAAGTCTAAGACCTCTGAAGCCCTCACATCTCAGAAAAATACCAACCGTTCGCTCACGTGGCCAATGAAACAACCTGTCGAACTCTTGGCCAAGCACTCGAACCGTCGATTAGGCGATCAGTCGGTCAAGTAGTCGACAAAAGAGCTCGTTGATTTGCCGATTTTGCACTTTAATTGTGCGCGCTTGTCTGATTTTTGTTTTTCATTTTTTTTCTTGTCCAATTTGCTAATTTTGTATAATTTAATGGGGTTTTTTATGGCCACTTTTGGCGAGCCAACTCTGTAATCTGATAAGGGCTTTAAGAAACGATTTAAACGAGCTAAGAGCTGAAAAAACAATCACAATAGGGTCAAGTCTGGCTTGTGTAAAACTGGTTTACGAAAAAAATCTAAGAATAAAATAAGTTTTAAATATTTAATATGGATTTGAATGTATTTTTGTTAAATTATTCAAAAAATAAAAACAAGAATATAGAACACTCTTTTAATAAAAGGGGTTTAAATTAAATTTGACTCGTTCAAGAATAAAGATACTGAGCTTGACTTTAATTATGAATACAAAACTTTAGCTGCCTTAGTTTTTTAATTATGTTCAAAACTTAAAAAAGCAAGTTCAATCTTTTTATCCCGGTCTAAACCCATGTTAAAGTTTTATAATTTTTTATAAAGAACCCTCCTGTGTTTTTAAGGAACTAGCTGGAGAGAACAAATATATATTAAGTAGTTATTACAATGTTACGGTGGCTCAACGTCTGCTTCTGAATGTTTTTACATTCGCTATGCTTGGTGTCTCATTTAGTAATATTTCTGGACCAGAGTATCTAATTCTCGACAAGCTACACAGCTAAAGTTCCATTTTGTGAGAGTCTCGACTTTTGTGTGAGGTGTTTCCATGTGAGTTTGGACCTCGGTTCGAGTGCCCTTAGGTTGTTTCGCAATTATTCAGACTGTCAGGTGTCGGTTGGTTGGTGGCTCTGTCTTTTGGCTTTTTCGTCTATCAGCTTTTCAGCCAGCGTCTTAGCGTCTTGGGCTTTAGACGCTTTAATTTGCAGATAATTTTATAGACATTAACATGCAGTTTTTCTCACTCACTTTTCATATTTCTTGGGATTATTTGGTAAGTCATGTTGCATTTTGTCTAATGACTCGACGAATTAACATTTTTTTACAATCTGGCCCAGTAAAATCCCCATTTGAATGCTCTTTTGACTCGAAATGAGTTGCTAAATTCTAATGCTGTCTTTGTGGTTATTGTGACATGTTCTTTGTCAAATATTCATTGCTGTATTTCGGTTTTAGCCAAAAACCCGTTTTCGTTTCCTTTTCTGAAAATTTATTTGTTAAAGTTTATAAATTGTCATCGAGTTACTTAATACTTAAGTATTCATGCCTCCAGCTTGCGCGATTCTTGAGTGGAATTCTAAATGCGATTCCTATGTCCAGAGTGAAAAGACAAATTCCAGTTGTGTTTTTTGTTTGTTTCGCTGGCTTTTTACTCTTCTTTTTGGGTGGGGCTTTTTTAGTTTTTGCTAAAGTTTACCTTGTTTTGAAATACAAACACGAGACGGTGAGTGGGACTTTGGCTGCCCGGGAAATTTCAGTATTTTGAAAAACCTAAACCTCGGATAGTACTGAGAGGGTTGTCATTAAAAACAGCAGCTCCTCCAAGCACAAATCATAGTTATGAGCAGTAAATTACAGCCAAATGCTCGGCAATTAGCCGAAAGTGCAGCTAACGGATAATTACAGGGCGGGACCATTTATTTCCATGGTGATAAGAGAGTTTAGCCTTGATTGAGCTCTCATATTGTTTACTTGGAGGCGTCGATCATTAGGCAGTCATTAATTCATTGGGTTTCGATGAGGTGGGAACACTTTGGGCATTTAATTAGTGGGCACTCGAAGTTGAGTTCTTCAGTTTACTAATATTCTTAGCATGGCTAAGCACTTTCCGGGTGACACTCAACGTGTTAACTGCTGGAACAATCAATAAACCACTGTTAATCGATGGGTTCTGTACTTATTTAATAAACAAGTGACGTAAGCGGAGAAAATGGAATATTTGAGGCAGGTGTGAGACATGGTTTTGGGGCAAAGCCGACCTGTAATCACTGGAAACAATTATCTCTATAGATTTTTGTGGGATTTTTTCTCCGTTTCTCTGTTATGTTTGCACTTCACTCAAAGCAATTCTCTTTAGTTGTGGTTTTTTTTTTCACGCTCAACCGGCATCGCAAAGCTGTCAGCTGAGTGATGAAAAAAAAAAACCAAACTGCACATAAATTAAAACGTCAACAGAAGAACAAACAAACGAGCTACGCGCACTTTGTCAACGATTATAATAACTTTAACAGGCAATCAGACAAATACACACTTTTGTAATTTGTTGGGATAGACGGCAGACCGCAGACGACTGATGAAATGGGCTTTACATGTGTGGAGGGATTTTTTCCTCGCAGCTTCTTCTTTTCTTTTAGATTGCGCATGCGCGACGACGACCGGCCACGTTTTTGTTTTCGTCTTTTTTGTTCAACTTGCGACTGCGACTGCGCGAGTCAACGAACGAATTCGTTGTGAGTTACTTATTTTTGAAGTGAGACACAAAACCGGCAACTCGAAACTCTCGACCCGATCGACCACGATCGACTATATGGCATTAGCTTCGGTTTTTTATCGCTCGCCTTGAGGCCGCGCATTTATTGCATGCGATAAACCGCACAGAATTTGATTTTTTATTTTTATTAAGTGCTAACCAATTTTTATGCTTAAGCTCTTGTTTGCACGACTCTCGAACGCGACATTTGCTCAGATTGCATTTCCTCATTAATCTCGCGTTCTTGGTCGATTTCAAAACAATTAAAGCAGCAAAACGCAGTTAATTGCTGGTGTTGCAGTGTTGCAGGGAAACTGGAACCAAATCGCTGACGATTTTCGCAAAAATGCAGAGTAATCAGCGACGGAGGAGGGTGCACACCCAAATTGATAATTGCTGTCATGACAAACGCAAAAATAAAGTTTAAATAATAATAATTTCGCTAGCTGCAGTTGCAGAATGCGCAGGGTTGGATGGTGGAGTGAAGTGGCTGCGAGGAGGGCCGGCGACATTAAGAAACCATTAGCAACAGCCCTGCTGGCAACTGTCGAGCAGAAGGAGTACGCTCGAAAAAACTGCCCCAAATTATCACCATAAATAAAACAAAGAGTTCCTACAAAAAATAAATCAGACAATATAGATGAAAACTTAACAACGAGTTAAAATCTCTGGATATGTAAATATCGAGTGGTTAGAAAATGGTCTTAAAATGTAACGATTTTAATTCAATTGAAGGCATTTCTGTTATATTTCGTATATTAATTGTAACCCTTTAAGGCTTTACAAAGTTTGAGAGCTAAACGTTATTTTTAAACCTTTTTTATGTGTTAAATTTTTTAAATGTTAAATATGCTGAATTTTAGATTTTAATTGTGGAAAAAAGGGATGTTGGAAAAGCGAATTCTTCTAAAACAACTATTTAAATATTTTATGTCACTTAAAAAATCAACTCTACTTCTGTAACCTCTAAAACAAATTGCTAACGAACACGTTTTGATTATCAAACGCTTAAAAGAGGCTAAAAGAATACTAAAAATCACCCTTAAAGGTAAAACAAATGGATTTTTCTGTAAGTGTGTCACTAACAGTTATAGCGGCATCAGCAGCAGTTGGAGTAACAGCTGTGGCAGATGAGTGGGTGCTGTGCTGAAGGGTCAATGCAGTCACTGTTTCCAATCGCAGTTCGCAGTCACCGCATCAGCGGCATCATTTTTCAAGTGGACCACTCAACGGCTGCAGGATGGCGGGGGCGGTGGTTGGGCGGGGAGTTTTGAGGGGGCGGCTGGGTTTGAGGGCTGCTGCTGGGCCTCCACAAATGTGCGCATTCATTAGGGTTTAATAAACAATTTTTTTCTCCCTCTTGCGGAGTTTTTTTTTCCTTTTTTTTTTGTGAAGTACAGTTTGCGAGACTTTGACAAGCATCCCTCGGGTCCGCCCCCTGCGCTTGGTCAGCAGGGGTTGACGTTTAACAGCAGCTGCCTTTGTGTGTCAAGTGGTGTTGCATAGGCAACCAACTTGTGGGACACAACTGCGGAGGATTAGCAGTAAGTTCCGGGATACCGTGCTAAGGCGAGGGATAGGGGTGATAGATACAAATTACTAAAATTACTGGGCAAAATTAGTTCTTCAGTTTCTTAAAGCCTTTTCTAAAAAACTGAGAAAGTCAGTGGTAAGTTTAAGAACCCCATTTTTGAAGTTTATTGTCGAAAGGAATAATTAAAACGCAAAACTAACTGAAAGTGAGAATATTGTGTTTAATCTGAAACTACTTGAACAAATTTTATTTTATTTGTAAAGTTTTTCTTATGTTTGGTTCCGTTAAAATGACAAAAAAAATTTTTTAAGTTTTAAAATGTTTTTTGTTCAACTTTTACATAACACTGTAAAAAACTTGGTCGCAAGAAAAACATAAATTCACTTTTTTCCATGTTTCTTAATGTGTTAGCTTACCTATTTAAAAAAAAATCATCGCAAGAGACTTTTTTTTACACGTAATTGTAAGAGTAACTGTAGATTATATTTCTTAAAGCTCTCATAAATGCACATATTTGGCAAATGCAAATAAAAAGATAATACCCCCATATATTTGTTTGTCTTAACGGAATGTAAATTATGTAAGTCTTAAGTACGTCTTGAAATAAAAAATATGTTCATGTTTCTCATTATATGGATAATTAAATCCGATATGGTTTTCCATTTATTTGGTCATTAACTTAAGCTATTATCAAAACAATTATGTAAGGTGTAATTGTACAATTCAAGTGACCATCATCTCGAACAGCGGTGAACAATTTGTGCCCTAAGAAAAACAGCATTATCGTCTTTAGTTACCTCCTCCTCATTCATATTTCCCAGACCAAATTGCGGGCAAATTGTAAAGCCTAAGTGAAGTACAAAATAATAAAAGCATTGGCAAATATCTTTGGCAAGGTTGTGTTTCTGTCCGCCTGCTTTGATTTTCCAATGCGTTTAGCATTGTTTTTTTAAGCCGTATTTGTCGTGCGTTAATTGCTGTTTGCACTTGCGTTTGGCTTTTGTTTTTGCTCTGCCAAAATGACTGGGCCAAGTGTTAATTGCACATGTGGTCTAGTGGGTGTCCTTGGCAGGGTCTGTCTTTCATCTGGCTCAAATAAAACTAATTATCGGTTTAATGGGCCACTGAACGGTCCAAAACCTTTGGCGGGACTACGTGACGGATGCGTGATGTTCGTGCTGAGCGAGCAAAACTTATCGCATGCTAGAAAATGTCACTCGTAGACGCTTCGTCTTCTGTTCGCTCGCTCTCCCGATCTGATGACTCTCTGTGTAACCCCACTCTCTATATCTCTCTATATCTCTCATTGCCATGTAAAAGTTGAATGAATTGAATAATATCGGACCTGAAGTTCGGGTTCAAGACTGTTTATTTCGGCAGCTGTCCATGGAAACGTGGGCCGGTTATTGAATGTTTTCGATTTCGTTGGCTAGACCGACCCGACTTCAAGGCCGTCGAACAAGTTCTTCGGCTGATGCTCTTGCAGTTTGTTAATTTTATTGAAATCTTTTTATTAAGATACTCTTCCAGAGGGTAGTAACAGATTGACCATCTGTTTGAAAAACTTTACAGGAAATACCCAAAGTCTGAGGTGGTTTATAGCAACGATATGTAATTTCTTGTCAGGAATTAAATACCAAATAATTGAGTTGAAGTTACCACAAGTAAGCCATGTGCTAAAATTGTATTTAAAGTAAGCAAACAAAAAATTTATGGGCTCTAAAATATTCTAAAAAATAAAAAAAACATAAAAGGGATGCAATAAACACTTGTTTGATTTAAATTTTAATAAAGTAATACGAATAAACTTTACATTTTGTGCTAATTTAATTTTGTTTTGTTAATTTGATTAATATCTCACTGTTAACAAGTTAAAACTTTGGTAAACACGGTATTTCCTATTAATCCACAAGGGTATTTCGTGCTGGGGGTTTCCTTGGTTTTCTTGCCTTACTTCCTCGCTTAGTTGTTATTAATGGCTTCCTTGTTTTCGCCTACAGATCCATGTTTGTACATCATGCGCTTTGCCAATCGCCTGCAGTTGGGCCCCAAAACACACGAGGTCTCAATGACGGCTTTGAGAATTGTGCAGCGCATGAAGAAGGATTGTATGCACTCTGGACGTCGACCCACCGGACTCTGTGGAGCAGGTGAGTGAACCGTAAAAGCTAAAATTGACAGCCAGTGCTGAAGGGGATTACTTTCGACCTTTAGCTCTGCTGATTGCTGCCCGCATGCACGATTTCAGTCGCACCATGCTGGACGTGATAGGTGTGGTCAAGATCCACGAGTCAACGCTCCGCAAACGTCTCTCTGAGTTTGCTGAGACGCCCTCGGGTGGACTGACTTTGGAGGAGTTCATGACCGTTGACCTCGAGCGGGAACAGGATCCACCTTCGTTTAAGGCGGCACGCAAAAAGGATCGCGAGAGGATCAAAGATGTGAGTGTATATCGATGAAATATCTTAAGCTTTAAACTATTATTTATTTGTTTTGAAGATGGGAGAGCATGAACTCACGGAACTTCAGAAGGAAATCGATGCTCATCTGGAAAAGGATCTGGGCAAGTACTCCAGCAGCGTTTACCGTCAGCTGACCAAGGGTAAGGGTGGCACCCCAATCAGCTCTCCAAGCACCCCCAAAAGCGCCTCGGAAAACGATCTTGAGATGGAGGAGTCCAGACAGTTCATAGAACAATCCAATGCTGAAGTCATCAAGGACTTGATAGCCAAGAACGAGGACGTAAAGAAGACTGAGCCCGGTGGCTTGGTGGCTGGAATTGAAGGCCTCCGTCCGGATATCGAGGCTATTTGTAGGGTGACCCAGAGCGATCTAGAGGATGTGGAAAAGGCAAAGCAGCCCCTGGAAACAGAACTAATAACAGATGACTTGAACGACGACGAGCTGGATCAGTATGTGCTGACCGAGGAGGAGGCGGTGTCCAAACTAGAAATGTGGAAAAACCTCAATGCGGAGTATCTGCGTGAGCAGAAGGAGCGCGACGAGCGGCTGGCCAAGGAGCGTGAGGAGGGCAAGCCGGAGCGAAAGAAGCGCAAACCGCGCAAAAAGGTCATCGGTCCCTCGTCCACCGCCGGCGAAGCCATCGAAAAGATGCTGCAGGAGAAGAAGATCTCTAGTAAGATTAACTACGAGATTCTCAAGACGCTGACCGAGGGCATTGGCGGGCTGACGGGTGAATCTCCCGCACCAAGTACCGATATCAAACCGAGCACTTTGGAGGAGCTTAAGCAGCAGCCGATTATTGTGGAAGAAGGTCCCATTGCCCCCAAGAGCAGGGGCTCCAGGCCAGCTTATGATCTGCCCGGACCCAGCAGGAAACGCCCCAAGGTGGAGGTGGGACTGCCTGTCAGCCAGGCAGCGGATGAGGAGCAGCCGGATACCAAGCCAACGGTGTTATTGGAAGCAGGTGGGTCAAACCGAACAACTTGAGTTCCTTGCCCAGAAATTAATCCATTATTCTCTTTCTCAGACGACCTGGACGAAGACGTTGAGGCGGAAGTTGAAGAGGCTGATGCGGAGCCCGAGGCAGAACCAGAGGCCACTCTCCAGGACATGCTCAACACAGGCGGGGACGACGACGAGTTTGGCTACGGCTTTGACGAGGAGGAGGAATACTAGACTAAAGCACGCATTTAGCCTTTAAAGCATTTTAGTATATACACACCGATTTTATAGTAGCCAACCAATCCAACCTACTCGTAACACAATTAAACTAAGCCTCAAGACCCCTGCACTTGTTGCCGCTGTGCTATTTGCTGGGCGCGTTAGCAGTGAAGGCCATTAAATCATCGGCTCCTCCTTGCAGCCATTTACATGTTTAAGCCATGTCGTCGCGGGGAGTCAGTTCGGCGGAACTCCCGTCCTGCAGACTGGTACTCGTAGCTTGCTTCTAATTGTTGGCGCTGCCGTGGCGCGCCTCCAAGTGCTGCAAATAAATATTTCACTCTTAATCATGTTTTGCACTCTGTTTTGCTTGCCTTTCTCCGGCGCTGCAGGCAACCACTTCAGTCGTCGGCCCGGCCAGGAACTTGGCCCGACTCCACGGCTGTAGCGTTGAGTGGCTAGTGCCCGGCAATGAGCTGTTGAGTCTGCCGAGCACTTGTCTCTGCGATTTTATAGTTATTATGTTGTAATTAGTGTTAATTTACTTGCCTCCGGTTCAGCAAGTCAGCATCAGCGCTGCCATAAAGTATTGCATAGTTTGGGGCAGCTACTGGGGCTCTTAGAATTTCCAAATTGTTAGTGATTTACTTTTCGAACAAATTAACTTGTATTGTTTTCGTCTAGGATTAACTTGTGCGTTTTAATATAAGATATAAATACATGCTATTTAGTGGAAAATTCAAACCACTTATTAATAAACATTTACTATTTTACTCCTCAAACGTTTTTTTTTATTAATTATTACTACATAGCTGACAGTTTTAAAGTGTAAAAAATATGGTATTACTTGTAATCCTTACGGGAAGAAGAAAGTTCCACGGATAAGGTCGTGCTCATAGTCAATTTTTTAGGATGTTATATGCCTAAGGTATTTCACAAAAGTCTTTATTACAATTTCACGAACCCTGGTACTTTTGAATATTTTAATTATATTGATTGCGTCCATCTTATAAAAATATATAAAAGTTAAAGATTAAAGAATTTAAGACAGGCAATTTAATACTTAACTTTCGCATTTATCTTACCCTCAAAATGTTTTAAACTTTTCCGTTCGTAAAACAAGTAATGCATTTCACTTTCAAACAAATTTATGCCGGAAGTAAAGTTGAGGGCTAGCCAGTTTTCCCCGTTTCTAACTTAAATTTCGCCAAATGGTTTCCGAACCAGGCTGAAGTTAACTGCACTTAATACCCGTTCACTAATTTGCATAAGCCCACAGGCTGGGCTTGAGGATAATTATTAATAAAATGCACACGAACCTTGAATGCCTCGAGAGAGTCCTGATGGGGCGTGGTTCTGGCCATTTCCCGGGACAGGCTTAGCTGGCCAAGTTGAAATGATAATGTGAATTGTATGCACATGTAAATCCCCGAGCAAATGTGACAGTAAAATGGCAATTAGTAGACATCTTGACTTGACCATCCACTTGGAAGTTTCCTGGTCAGTGCGACTAATTTATGCGCAGCCAGCTGGGAACAGTTGGAAATTAGGAGGTGGTGTTCCTGGTCACTCCTTAGCACGCCTCTTCATGTGAATAATCGCCCGATTAAGCACAATAATCTCTGATGATAAAAATTTAACGCTATTGTGCGCGATTTTTAAACTGGCTGACCACTTTAAGCAAGGTACATCTGACTTGTATTATATAGATTTTATTTAAAAATTTAAAATAAATTAAAAAAATGGTTACGCTAAACTTTTTTACTATTTAAACAAATAAACTGCATGTTTTTGAACACACACATAAGTAAGGATCTTTTTATATACCTATTATATTTATATCACATATTTTTTACATTTCTTCTAGGGTATAAAGTAAAGCTCTGCTCTAATTGAATAAAAATGGTCTGTGTTTTGCAACACTTTGTTGATTTTTGTAGCGTTGACTGTCACCTGCGGGATATTAATTAAAAACTCCTTCTTTGCAGCTAAAATCCAATATAAAATAAATGGTATATGTATATTGAACACACACGTGCCATATATTTTAATGCAGTTTAATTAAAAATGTGCCAAGCTGAGGTCATTTCACAGTACCGGGGATTTCGTTGGCTGCTCTTTTTTTATCTGTTGATTTACTTTTTTTTTTTGTGCTGCCTTGCTCGCCTTTTCTCTCAATAAAAATTTTATCATTTACACTTTATTTGCGGATTTGGGTGCTTTATTATTAAATTCAGCCGCCGCAGGCTGCCATGGTCAGCGACTCGCTGGCGACGCTGGAGACCATTTTGAAAAGTATTTAATAAGTGGAAACAAATAAAGCGACAGTGGCAAATACCGAAAATGCGAAAATAATGCTTTTAATTAAAATAACTTGTGTGGGTGCTTCGCTCCGGTGGCGCCTGTTGAATCCGTTGGTCAGGCAGGAGGGGAAAAATAAATGAGCAAAAGAGTGCAGGGCGATTAATGCGCTTAAAGTGCCTTGCATTAAGTATACGCAGTGGATGTCGCTTGCCATTCGCCCCAGGTCCTGCCACTCCCATCCATTAAGCACTAAATATCTGATTATTTAGGCCCAACTGCCCCTGGAAATTAGTTGCATGAAATGTAGTTCTGTCGCACATCAAACGATGGGACCCAAAAGTATACAACACTTTAAAGCCACCCATTGATTTGTGATTTAATACTATGTGGGGCAACTAATTTAAGCGCTAATTATAGTATGTTCTGTTTTGGTTATCTAGTGTTGTTTTGGCCCAATGAATAATTAAACCGCGTTTTCCCTGCGTGCCTATTAATTAATCCGCCAAATGTTATGTTTAGTAATTTGTTTTGGTCTATTTAAGTGGATTAAAAACTACGAACTTAACTATTATTAGCTTTTTAATTATTTTGGTTTTCCTCAATTTTGTTGTTCTACTTTTAAGTCTCAAATAAAATATTACATTTCACTTTAATTATAATTTAGATAACGTTTTTTTTTTAGAAAGACATTGAACATGACCCTAAAGTTACTATTTGTAGTATAAAGGTTATTGATTCCTAATGGTATAAACCGACTATTATAAATGAAATTAAATAATGTATGTGAAAGGTAGTACTATATAGTAAATAAGGTAATATTAAAGGGAAGTCTTAGAACTTAGCTGGCCACTGGGTCTTTTGGGTTGCTCACAGTCATATATTATAGTAATAAAATTCATATATAAACTGGTGAAACTTACTAGTAGGTAATATTAATGTCTTAAATTTAATTTGTATAAATAAAATTTTTATGAATTTATGTTCTGTGCTCAATTTAATTGCCTTTAAATAGGAGGAACAGAAAATTTATTGATATGTTAAATTGTTAATGTTCAAGCAAAACGTGGATGTTTGTGCAAACGCATAGTTACCCCCGTAAAGTGCAGCGGTATCTCAGTCAATGGCGCAGAAGAACCATAAATGGCGTTGGTAATGGCAACGGCCTGCCCAATCAGCGGATCGCTGTGGAGTGTTTGCACACTGTTTTGGCCGCAAGATGCCTTGTGGTCAAGGGGTGGCAGGGGGTGGCAGTAGGTGGAGTGGTGGCCACCCATCGAAGGCTGATGATGATTATGCCTATGGCATTAGCAGCAGAAGGTGAGCGCCAGAGCGAAAGCTGCAGTCAAGGAGTAAGCGGCGGTTGCTGCATCGGCGGATTCACGGCCCAATGGGCGCGTATCCTTGCAGGCAGGGAAACTGCAGCGATGCAGTGGCAGTTAACAGACTATTTCCAATTGTCCTGCCCCACGCACACACTCCCATAAACCACGCACATTTGGGCCAGCATGCAAATATGCAATAATAAAGTAAATAAACGCTTGCCAGCCTCCATTAAGCTGCAATATGCAATAAAAGCATGCAAACACAGAGGATACCCAATAAAGGAGCCTTTCAAATAACTTCAACTCTGAAATGTTTCAATTTTGGCTCAAGCGTTGTGAAATTATAAATTTTTTCAAAATTAATTATATAATTTTAAGGCCAAAAATGTACGGACTTAAAATGTACGGACTTGAATGAAAGTAAAATAAATTGAGAACAAGATTTTTATTAAATTGGTCAACAAAAACGCATTTAAAATTTTTTCAACTCTTAGTTAATTGAACTGGGTAACTATTATTTTATTATTTAAGTCAAAAAATGTACAGACTTGTTTGAATATAATAAAAATATTTTGTAATTATACTGCAATTTTATATTTTTTTTTACATGATCTAAAATATTTTTAAAATACTTATGAATAAACTCTTTTATTGCTTTTCAAAAGCTTATGTAGTACCTACATGTTATTAATTTAAGTCTGTAAACATTTTTTAAACTTTTAAGACTGTGACACTTTGCAAAGAGTTGTAAGGCTGCCTTATCGGAGGCTTTCTGTGCAAATGCATCTATGGCCGGCAGCGTATTGAACATAAAGTGCCTGGCAAACTAGGCAAGGCTGTGATTGCAAAACACAAGTGCAATTACCTGGCCTGCAGGCTCAGCACATACACGGTCACGTCACGGATAACCTCCACCACACATACCCATATTCAGCTGGGGTCGAAATAATAGTAAATAGTTAAGTTTGGATATTGATTAAAATTTTTAAATACAAATAGAAGAACGTTTAAGATTTTTATGTGTATATTATAGGTGTTTTTCATAAATTAAAGAAAGTCAAGGTTATATCTTTACAATTAATTAAGACATCTTTTTGACTGACCAATAAATATTTTTATCTTCTGGAAATATACATTTTTTTAATTTTAATGTAGCTACTATTTTGACCGCAGGTGCGCACATGAATGCATGCATACACACACATACACACGTTAGCTGGGCGCCGCAAAGTAGGCAACGATAATGTCATAAATTCAATGAATAAACATAAACGGAAAAAGCAGATATACACACACGTGCATAGATGGGCGCTCTCACACACACACACACACACACACACCACACATAAACAGCAGCTGCGTGAGTTGGCCGTTTGCCGCGAAATAGGCAGCAACAACAATGGCAAGGCAACAGCGTCCCCGGGAACAACAACGCAACATCAACATCCACGGTGGCAAAATATGTATTAGCCCCCGAAGTTTACTAACAAAATTAATTATGCGAATTAAGCGCAGTAAAAGCACTTTAAGCAATTCCCCCAGCCGCTCCTCCATGGCCCAAACGCTCTGGACCGCCGCCGACCGCACTTCTAGCACTACAGCACCTTCCCCCCCCAGAAGTCGCCCTCCAGTTCCCACAGGGCCATAACATGTGGCGCGCTCGGTATCGTGTCATGGTGCTACACTGGAGAAAACCGTGTTTTATTTTCAGTGAACAATTCTTTAAGACCTTCGATTTATCAATCAATTTTAATGTTCTTTGATGGGTGAGCATTTAAATTTTTTATTAGTGTTTTACCTTGGCGGACTTTTTAAAATTTAGTCAGAATATTAAAGATTTAATTTTATTCAACACACAATTTGTTTCTACTATCGGGGCTAAATTAGTTAATTAATTAAAGTCAATATAAGTTATTAAGTTAAAAAAAGTAGTTAAGGCTTTGAAATACAAAGAACTTAAGTAGCGGTCAATTTTTTTTATGTTAATGTTAGATTAGGTTATTGTCAATGTTAGAAACATAATAATAAATAAAAGTAAATAACACAATATTAAAGGAATTAAAATGTTTTTCCACAGAGAATGTGAGAACACAGTCTCTAATTTCAGTTAATTTCTTAAGATTTAATTTTCAATTTAAATAAACTAAAAAGAGTAAGATTGTTTGTATTATTAAAACAGTTTGAAAGGTGGTTCCGATATGATAGCTCCTTTTCCCAAAGTGCCTGGATAAGGAAGCTGGAGGGATAAGGATGCAGAAAGACCAGTTCCCGAGTGTTGTTGAATTTATGCGTGTTTGTGTGCGTGTTCCACTCAGGAGTTATACTTGCTGCCTTCTCGCTCCCTCCGCTCGCTCTGAGTTTCGCCAGTTAGCAGTTTGTGGGCGCCCAAGTAGGCCAAGCACCCGGACCTGGCCAAGTGCAAGCCCCAACAGTCAACAACCAACGAGCAACAGCAACAACATCAGCAGCAACCGATGGCAGCAGCCTGGAAGTTGTTTATTTAAGTGTGAAATTTAAGTGCAACACTGCGTAATGTGTAAGGACCCAGCATATTTAGCATTATGGCAGAAGCAGATAAGCGACATCGACTTTAATAACCCCAGAAGGCGGAGGGGCAACTGAGCTGCCGTAATCATAAATTGACCTGCTAATAGATAACACTAGTTTACAGCCTATCGCCTCCCAAGCCAATGATACCAATTTCTGGTAGAGTAGGACTTCTAGATTTCGAAAATACCATAAAAAATTTTTTCTATGGACAAGTTTTTTTTTAAAGATTTTTTAAAGTAAAAAAAAAAAATTTCGGCTGTCTCTTTAAGTTTTTATTTATATCTCGAGTTTTAGCCAACCGATCCCGGTGCATTTGACAACATTTTACTACCAATAGACCAATCTTTAACATTGTCATACTAAACATTTGGATTGGATAAGTCATTTATCTGCAAGAGCTCGACATACACAAACTTTGTGAAAATTTTGGGCTGTTAAACGACTGTAAAACGGCTGCTATACCCTTAAAAACTCGAAAAAATCCGTTGAAAAATCACTATTGGTTTTAACTGAATTTCGGTAACCGAAATAATCGGACAAGCTAATCATGCAAGAAATTCATTGGAAATTAGATTTCTTGTGGATTTTTAAAGTTAGGCATTTTAGTTTTTTTCGGCCGTTAAGCACCGAATTTCAACTATATCCCAGTAGGCTTATGAACTGTAAACTGTTAACAGTGTTGTCGGATCAAAAAAAAAAAAAGCTTGAAAAAGCTAATAGAAATAAACATAAACAAATTTTTATTTTGTATATTTGTAAAGTTTAATAACGATTTAGAAAAAGCACTTGTGTGTGTTAAGTCAATATCTAAAAACAAAGGGAAACTCAGGATAATTTTCTATAGATAGGGTCTTAAAAAAATCAGTAAAAATTTACATATGAGAAAAATACATAATTTGCTACAATTTGCTAAAATTACAACTCAGTGTTAAACTAAACCATTTTAAATGCACCTTTAGATATAGTGTTTCTTCTTAAAACGTAAGAAAGATTTCATATTTACATCGCTTTTTGATGGTGTAACTTACACTTACTTAGCTTTAGCTTTTTAATATTAAATTCAGCTTCTTTTTATATCCGAAAGTTGCCAACACTGCCTACATTTAACAGTCCTGTAAGCGCTAGGCCTACTGGGATAAAGTTCAAATTCGGTGCTTAACGGCCGAACAAAACTAAAATGCCTAACTTTAAAAATCCACAAGAAATCTAATTTCCAATGAATTTCTTGCATGATTAGCTTGTCCGATTATTTCGGTTACCGAAATTCAGTTAAAACCAATAGTGATTTTTCAACGGATTTTTATCGAGTTTTTAAGGGTATAGCAGCCGTTTTACAGTCGTTTAACAGCCAAAAATTTTCACAAAGTTTGTGTATGTCGAGCTCTTGCAGATAAATGACTTATCCAATCCAATTGTTTAGTATGACAATGTTAAAGATTGGTCTATTGGTAGTAAAATGTTGTAAAATGCACCGGGATCGGTGGGCCAAAACTTGAGATATAAATGAAAATTTAAAGAGACAGCAAAAAATTTTTTTTTTAACTTTAAAAAATCTTTAAAAAAAACTGTTCCATAGAAAAATTTTTAATGGTATTTTCGAAATCTAGAAGTCCTACTCTACCAGAAATTGGTAGAATTGGCTTGGGAGCATTTTTTTTTTTAATTTTGTAAACTAGTGTAATAAAACAAAACACCAGAGAGCAAACATCAGCCAGCAACCAGGAAAAAAGGCTGAGAAAAAAGTGTTATTGCTGCGAAAAAATCTGGAGTGCAATACAAGCGGATTTTTGGCGCCGCCGCTGACCGAGTGAAATAAATAAAACAATTTGTCGCCAATTTTTAGGGTCAGGCAGACGCCAAGCCAAATTAGCTAAAAGTTTGGACAGCCACTTAGTTAATTGTCACTGCGATTTAAATTAAATACATAAATTTGACTGCATTCCATTCATAAATTCTTAAAAAAAAAATGACTCTTCAGAGAAGTTATATTTAATTATATTTGTCAGAGCACCATTCAGCCAAAATGGACAATCGAACATTTTATGTAAACACAATCCATTTGAGAACACTTTAAATTCAATTTAAGGGTTGTACTTCTAATTAATTAATAGTTAAGTGTACAAGCATGCTCTTTTATCAATTACTGAATTATTTAGAATTTTTTTAAACTGCCTATTTAATCTGTGTAATGTTTTGCACTTAATGTGTTTGCTTTAATTATGCTTGCTTACTGTACTGAATCAAACATGTGTTAATATTTATTTTGTGCATACAAAGCCAACTTGTATCTTAAAAAAAAATTATAAAATAGTTTTACAAGTTTGGGATTTATTAAATGAAGTCAATTAACATGGAAGTACATTTATCTACTAGAATATTGTTTCATTCCTTGTACCCCTCTTTATTCGGATAATTATTAAATTAAATTAAATGCTGCGCCATTAACTACACACTTATAATAATAATTTTACGATCTAGTAATATGTGTATTTTTTTAAGTTACATAAATACTATAACGTAAGTCGGTAAATTTTTCAATGTAGAGTTGTTTTACATTTTTTTTTTAATTTAAAACAAATTTTCCTTTGATTGCAGTAAACAACAACTGGAGTTCAAAATTCAATCTATACAATATCTATTATATTTTTGTTTTTTCCGCATTTAAATATTATGTTACCAGTCGATTGCATGTACAATTGAAAAGAATTTCTACCCAGGTCAATAAATTTGTTTTTTCGATCAAAATTGAATTGCCATTGCATTATTTGTTTTACTCTTCGTTTGATTTAGAAATTCGCTAAAAATCAGAAAATGCTAAAGAATTGGTTCGTCAGTGGTAAATTAAATTATTGCAAAAATACTGCAACTAATTCGACAAAGTTAAAAGTGTGAGAAATGAAAACGAAGTTAGAGGGTGAATCTATATTTCGATTTGTAATTCTGTGGATTTTGAAGTCTCGATGAACACTATAAATCAACTGTCAATCAAGAAATGCTGAATGAAAGGAAACACAACTAAACTTGAATAAAGTTATCCGCAAACTTAACTTTAGCCCGCTCAAACTGAACAAGAGCTCCAGAAAAAGTTCAGACCGAAGTTGAGGCAACTGCCAGGGCACGACAGTCAGATCCTGGCCATATCCCATAGCCCAGCCAAAATCCCAAAAAAGGATGCCATCAGAATGGACGCTAATTAGCGTGCAAAGTTAAATAAAAATCAGCGAAAATTCCGCTTTCAATGCAGCATGGCATATGGTAAGATAATTAATTAATACTCACTCGCCTGATTGGTGAAAAGCGATAGTCGGGGCCGAGGCAATTAGCCAAGTTCTGGGCTCAGGCCAAAGGCAAACAATGATGAACCCTTGCCGCCCCATTCTTCCTCCCAGTCGCTGTTGCTGTCTCTGTCTCCCGTTGTGCCCCCTCTCTTTCGCTCTTCTAGGCTTAACTGAGAGTCAAGCTGCCCGCTCTGCAGATTGTTTGTGGGTGGTGGCATCATATTTTTGTTTCCTTCACTGAGAAAAAATTCAAGAAGTAAACAAAAAAAAAAATGTTTTTTACAAAAGATAATCTTTTAAAACTTAACTCTATGAAATATATTTTAATAACCCTTTTAACAAGGATGTTTCCTAAGATTGTTCATTATAAAACTGTGTGTTAAAACTTTTAAACCAAGAACTAAACATTTTAAAATAATTATTGATTTAAGACCTAAATTTTCTCATAAATTCCAATTTGACGAGAAACAAGTAAGTGAAAGCTTATTTATGTTGACTATCCTTTTAAAAACGTATTTAACCTTTAAAATCGGGAATTTAATATACTTTCTAAATTTGTAATTTACATTATTAATTTTAACGAGGTTGTTTAAATTCTAATATTATATACATTAAATTATAGTAGATCTTAAATTATTTTTTCAAATTAAGTTTCTACCATATATTTGTTTCTGTGTATTTTTTTTTGCTTGGCATGTGAAATGCTTTTGCTTTGTGTTATTTTTTTGCTGTCCTGCCTTTTGCCTTTGCACTATGCTCCCACGTTCTTGTTGTTAATGTTGTTGTTTTTTCCGCTGGCTTGCTTCTGAGCTTGTTTCTTGAAAAATAATGACTGCACATTAAGTGTCTACACACACACACACACACACATGCTGGGACAGGGGACAAGGCAAGTAAAATGTCAACAAATGACAACAGAAATATGATGCAAATGGCTCATGTAAGTGGTTCTTGCCGCCAACATTTATAAAACAGGACAACTTACAATGCAACAACAGCAAAGTGGGAGTTCGAGTGGTGGGCGTGGCGGCGTCCGTCCGTTGTAAATACGCGGCGTCTGAGCTCCTCCATTTAACTTGGCAATTTTTCATTTCCCATTTCACTTCGCCATCCCTGAAAGTATAATTCCCTCTGCTTAGGAGGGCGAGAGGCGGCGTTTGCTTAATGCTGAAATTAGCTTTTATTTGAGCGTCGCGCATACGCCGCGTTGGCCGGAGTCATTGCCATTGAAATGCCTTTCAAGACTCTCGGCTGCAATTAAAAGCGCATTTAATAGAAATTGTTTGAGTGCAATCGCAAGCCAAGGACATCCCAAGTACAAAGTCCTTGAACGAGGCTCATACCCTGCCCTTACTTTCCCAATTGCCTTGCATTTTTGGTTGCCCCGATGAATTGCTGGTCCGCATAGAGAAAAATTGTATACGAAATTGGTTAGGAATTCGATTAAAGTGTATACCCTAAACAAATTATAGCTGTCAAAGAAACGAAATAAATAATATTTTCTGCTAATACAAAGCTTAAATTTTTCTCAGCTAACAGACGCACTGTTTTTAAGGAAACTTATCAATTTGGCTGTCTTATGTCAATAAAATTTACCCAACACCCACTAAAAAAACTTTGGAATTCAACACAAAACTTTTGGTGAAATTCAACGGTCCCCTTCTCATCACAGCGTCCTGGCACATTATTTAAAAAGTGCAGCTAAAAATAAAATTGTATCAACTTTTTATTTAAGTATAATTTAACATTTTCGAATGCCCATAAAAAGCGTCGATAAACAAAAATTGGATCTAACTTGCTAAAAACCCAGTTTAAACGGTTAAAAAAATTTGTGGTTTCGAAGTTTAAAATGAACTGAAATCGATGTAAATAAAAATCGACGATGAGCAACAACTGGATTAAACTGGAATAAAAACTACCCGTACGTAAGTTTAAAGTGCAGCCTTTTAAAAAAATAAAATGTTTTCAACTCATTTACATTTTTTTTAACATTTTTTGAATGCCTACAAAAACCGGCGATGAACAAAAATTGGATCTAACTGGATAAAAATCCCAGTACGCTAGTTTAAACGGTTGAGCAACTGCTGATTTTCCAAGTTTGAGTTGAACAGAATTCAATGTAAACTGGCCCGGAAAAGCTTTCATTTAATTAAGGGCTTTATTAATTTTATGTTGGCTGATATGTTATTATAAGGTGTAATAATTAAAATATTAATTGTCAAAGGAATATTGTTTGGTATTTTCAGGGTGTGATTTCAATTAGGTTGCAAAGGATGTAAGGAATGCGATTGCTTCTTTGGACCTTGTAGCTAATCAGCGTTATGTGCGTTAAGTCAACAGCCGCATCAACATTATCATCATTATTTGTACAAAATGAAACCGGCCAAAGCCGAATCCAAAGCCGCACACTCACACAATTTGGCAATTTGTGGCGAACAGCGGTCAACAAAAAGCAGCCCGGCGAAAGGACCATCCAGGAGGGCCAGGACTACACTGACATTTGGTCAGTCTGTCAGTCAGCCAGTTGGTTGGATTTGGATGCTCCTGATACTGGTCCTGGCCACTCGACCACATTGATATTCCACGCTCGATGCGCCCCGCTGTTGCCATTGGTCATTGAGGCTCACCCATCCTCCGCCTCCCTTCCTGGCCACTAACGATAGATGTCCTTAAGCCAACACACCAACACACACTCGCCCATATTGCTATAAAAAAATATTTATCTATATGGCGATATATGGTATGGACGGACTGCGCTCTGCTCTCCTGCTCCAGCTCCAGCTATCTGGGCAACTTTGTCCAAAAAATGTTGCCAGGGCCGAGCGCTGCTTTGTTAACTTTTTCAGTTTAATGAAATCAATTCACAAGTCACGTTGTTGCTGGACAATAAATACATCAGAGTCCATTTAATAAAATCATGATGTGCACTTTGGGATGATACCCACACGCCACACATACATCATCTATGTATGGTGGCCGTATCGATTCGTATATTGCAAATAACTTTCGGCTCTCATTGGAATGCCGCATATGGCTCGTATACATATATCCTTTATCCCCCGTCTACGTCCTCATCTCCTCAATTGCTCGATAAGTGCGCGGCAGTGCTAAAACTTAAATCAAAATCCACATTGAGCCACTGCAGCGTTGGCCACCGACTCACTGGCAATTTGTTGCGGCTCTGGCTTACGATTTTGGTTCATTATATTGATCTGTGACTTGGCTGTTTGCTTTACGTCTTTCGCACACTCATTTTTATTTGAGTGCCCCGGGAATGGCAAACTGATGATTGGTGGGTGGGTGTGGCGGTCGGACTCATGTGGATCTTTTTACGAGTGCATCAATTAAGGTATATGGAGATAGCATATATTTAACTTACATCAATTCTTGTTTATTCGTATTTTTTTTGGTGATGTGCAGGTGCAACCGAACTAAAAACCCCCTAAAGCCGTTGCAAGTTAGTTTTATAGAATTATGGTTGCGCTAAAACACTTGCAACGGAACAAAGCAAACGTAATTTCCCAAAATTTAGTTAGGTGTTGAGCAACTATTTTAAACTTAATCAAGCAATTTATTTTTCTGATTAGAAGGAGGTTTTTTTGTTTGTTTATTAAAAAAGTTAAGAACTTGGTTATCCAAAAATACCTACTTTATTACAGTATCAACAAATAAACAAATGTATTACGTATTCATATTTTATAAAACAAGCGTCTTCTTAATCTTAACAATTTAAGGGTCAATTAGTTATGCTTTGATTATATATTTGGCCTGATAACTGTTGTAAATAAGCCACCTGCTGGCAGTTTGACGAAAATACAAATGTACACACACATTTAGTTTAAATATACAAAATATGTAGTTTTTTACATAGGGTTGCATCTTCTGGACACGACGTTTATCCGGACTGACAGTCAGTCGGAAAATTACAATGATCACAGTATTCCCTTTCACTCAAGGAATAACGGAATGGGCTAGGGACTAACCTAAATTATTTACCCATTCAAAAATTAGTTTATTCTTTATTTAAAAAAATTGCTGTCATGTAATTTATTCATTTGCGTTATTTTACTTTACTTTACTTTACTTTACTTTATTTTGTTTTATTTTAAAATTTTGTTTAATAGAACAGCAATTTGAATTAGGCCATGTGACTTTATGAAAATGCTTTTTGAATAGTTTTTAAGAATACAGTTGTTAAGCTGCATTTTTTTAAACCTTTATTTTCTATACGGCTTTTTAATATAAGTTTCTCCCCCTTACTGTCACCACTATTAAATACTTTTTATTAGTTTACCTGCTTCTGCGCACTCCAAGCAAAACAGCTGTTAAGAATACACAAATCTGTTCCCATTATTATTCGCACAAAAACAAGAAGATGATGCAGGACCTCACTAGCAACCGGAGAACTGTTCTACTCACAGCTGACCAAGTCCTGCTCTTTGGGACAGCTTCTCTTATCAGCCCTGACCATAGATAACCGAAAAAGCCTTGCCACCAAACACGGCGAATTCGAGGGCCTTTCTCTCTTAGCCGAAATGGGTTCGGGGCCCAGTGTTATACACTCCGTCCGGAGACGAGAGCCGGAGACCACGAAGGGCCACGAATCGCGGCGAGGACTCCCTTCGGGTGACGAAACAGTCCGATTCCGATTTTTGGGTGCGTGTGCACAGCCTCCGTGCATATCTGATGGCCAACGAGCAAATCAGTCAGATGCGTGGCGAACGTTGAATTTAACGGTCGGTTTGGCAGTGAAAGTGGAAAGAATCGCTTTGCACCTCGAGCCTGGCCAGCGAATTGTTTGGTGCAGAAATATAAAAAAGAATGATAAACAAAACAATAAAAAAGTACAAATAAAGATGGAATATGAAAGTGAATTAACCCACGAGAAAACAAATTAAATTTTGTGGATTTCTTACTGAAATAAATGTGCATAAACTGTCTAAAAAAAGTGTGCAAACAATCGAAAAAGAGTGCTTAAACAATTTAAACAGAAAAAAATGTTGGAACCGTCAAACATTGCCAAAAGTTAAAAAATAAAATCAAGTGCTACAATTTCACTTGGAGTTGGAGTCTTCAAATTTGCTGGTAAATTATTCAAGCAACATAATTTAGTCGGGGGAAATGGGTGCCTGAGATCCTGGATTCTGGATCCTGTGCCGCCATAAAGTTATACAAATTATTGCCTTTCTGACTGCTTTTTTGTAAGCTTTAAACTTTCGGTTCACGCAGCGTTCGCATTAAATTTCCTATTTTGTTGTTTTCCTGCCTTTTATTTCCTATCCGCTATTCGCGTGGCACATGCGGCGTATACGCAATGTATCTGCTCCTATTGTATTTGTGGGTGTGTGTGTGTGTGTAACCTACATTTCTGTGGTCCTTGTTGTTTTTCCGCTGACAGACTGACAGTCAGTCGGGTACCAAAAACAGGATCTTGAGATGGGACACTGTGACTGTGACTTTGCCAGCTGCGAGTTAATTTTATGGATTTACGGCCTTTGTTTGCTTGACTTAAATACTGACTGATCCACAAGTTGGTGGTCCTCTGTATTAATTTTTGTATTATGGTCAAATAGTTTGCCCCAAACTTGGTCTATATATTTGGTACTAGCCAGCGTTTGTCTTCATCAACTTGGGCTAACTTTTACCAAGTGATTGTTGATTTTGTTTGATTTGCTGTTGTTGTTTTGGTTGTTGCTGTTGGCTTTATTTGATTTTAGTACTTTGGCAAAGTCAACATTCGTTAGCAAAAATTTCGCTCACGTTCCATTCGACCGAGTTCTCGATTTCATGAGTTTTGGATGCTGCTGGTCCGTGGCTCGTGTCTGCTCCTCTGTTCCGCCGCTTAGCCATCCTCCATATATATAGTATATATATATATATGTTCCTATTCCAATTCCTGTTTTTGTCTCCGACTGTCTGAGTCCCTCTGTTTGTTTTTCTCGCCTCATGCACTGTGCATACTGTGCGGAGTACACAAACAAAAATAAATATATATATATAAATCGGGCGGATATATGCGCCATGGTCCGATGTAGTTGCGGTGGTGAGTGGAGCTTAGCTGGGTCGTCCTTAAGATTATTTATGCGGTGATTAGCCGCGCTGAATTATTGCTGAAATTATCAAGTGTGCTATAAAATTTCGCTGCCATTTATTTGCGCAACTTTTGGCGGGGCTCACGTACTCAGCAACCGAACACCCGCATTTTCCCCAACTCATTCACATTGACTCCTCCACTTCAAGCGGAGCTGTCTCATGTGTATCGTTGGCTCGTTTTCAGCAACGGTTTGGGTTTGAATTTCTGGCTCGGTTTGGCTTTCGGGTGCGTGCGAGTGAGTGTAACAAATTGCCAGAGTTTGATTTTTAAGTGTGAAATATCGCACAACGAAATTGGATTAATTACGCTGGGGTCCGCTTAGATTGCAATGACTTTAAAAGCCAAAATCGGTTGAAAGTCGAGCTTTTAGGACTCTGAATACCGATATTAAAAGTAAATAATAAATTTGAAAGCAACAGTATCGTTAAAACTTGTAATTAACAACACTTTAAGGCTATCTCTCTTTCAAAACCGAATCCAAAAATTTTATAAATTATTGTCATTCTAATAAATGAGTATTTAAATAATTATGAAATAATAACACTTTTTTTATATTGTAAAGTCTGTTTTTTGTCTTTAGTCACTGAAAATATTTGACTTTCTTGGGGTATCGAAATATGAGCAAATAATAAATATGTATTTAGGTATAATTACTTTACAATATATATATTTTTTTAATGTTTTTAAATCTATTTAATGAATAAATAGACAAAAGGATTCCATATATTTCAGCAATAGCGTTCTCGCAGTGAAAAGGTATACTGGTAAAGTGTAAGAGGTTCCTGTATAAGTAGTTTATCTATTGTTTAACAGCCTAGCTGTGGGCCAAAGCCTAATATTTACGTGTCTTTATTATTTATGAACCTGCCAGAGTTCCCAGAGGTAGGAGTCTAACAACTAAACATAAATATCTTGCAGAACCAAATACGGATTATCCGGATGGGGCGGGGGTAATGAGATTTACAAGAAGCCCGAGCCTGCCCCGCCCACTTTCAACAGCGCCCACTTAGTCGGCAACTAATTGCCTAAGCTCCAACCTGAATCCGAATCAGAATCAGAAGCTGAAGCTGAATCTGCGGCCAGTCTAAAGTCTGAGCTGTGCGGAGATTAATTACATTTAAATAAACACGAATGTCTGCAAACATGGCCAAGACCGCAACAGTTACATGAACAATTCAACCGAACAGACAACAACATTTCACCCAACTCGTCTCAATTCGATTGAATTTCATTTCATCTGGTTCTGGTGGCTACTTTAAGCTGATTACGCCCAGAGTTGGGGCCGAGTTATACATTTCGCACAAACAAAATCATTAACTTTTGTTGCGAAACCAGCAAATTCCACTTAGCAGGAAAATGTTTTACATTTGATGCGGGTTTCAGACAAAAAGAATAACAATTGAGTACAAAAAATTAGTTTTGTTTTTAGAAAAATAGTTCAACAGCCATTTAGTCAAAAGCTTCTAGTTTTTTTAGGTTAATACTTTTTAGTTTAAGGTCTTATTTATTTAAGAATGATATAATACAGAAATTTTAATTGCTTAAAAATTTTCAATTTAAGGTTAAAAATTTGTGTACTGAATCATTGTTTTTATTATTTGAAAAAAAGAAACATCGGTACATTCTGTCCGATTTTATTTGGTTAAATTAAAAGAAAAATTCTTTATCATAAAGACATGAAATATTTTTTAATTATTTTGTAGGGGAACATGGGGCATAACGGGGCAAGGGGCAGAACGGGATGAAATTAATAATTGTCCCACACTGTCGCGCCATCTATTGAAATTTACATCAACATAGTTTTACATCATATGCGACATTTTGAAAGTGAAACCGGCACAATTATTGCGTCAGCATTTTTATTTGCAGCATATATGGTGTAAATTCCGGTCGAATTGTAACTTTCGAGATTTTGCATATCTAAGTAAGTAATGTTTGTTTATATTTTATAAATATTGGGTTCATTCCAAGATATAATAAGTTGTTTCAGCTTTACATCGCATATTTCTTTTTTTCATTCCATGCGCTAGTTTTTTTGTTTTATAAGGGTTTATCAAAAAAGTGTTCCCGGGGGCAAAACGGGCGGGGCATAACGGGGCACAATCTTTTGCAGTAAGCAAACTCAAGATGTGATTATGACGATGAAGGCTGTTATTAATAATAAAAAAATTAATAAATAATAAACTTTATGTGGAAATAACCATTTCACAAGCAAAAGATATTTGTCCAAACACAATGTCCAAAGAAGCATAAAAGTTTTTTTGTTGAATCGCTATTTTATCACTATTTGACCACTTTTTCATATTTTGTAATAATAAAAAAAATTTGACAACAACTGACTGTCTTATTTATTAACAATAAAATCATTTAATGCAAATATTCGCAACTTAAATTAATTTTATAACAAAGAGAAATAAGTATCCCGTTATGCCCCGTGCTCGGGGCATAACGAGAGATAAAACTTTTTTCTAAATCGTCAAAAAATATAATTCAATCACATGATTTTTGATGTTCTAAAATTTTTTCATTATAATATGAGTTAATGAAGATTCCTAAAAAAAAAATTTCACAAAAAAACATATTTTATATGTGAAAAAAAATCATAACTGAAAATTGCCCCGTTATGCCCCACGTTCCCCTATATATAATATTAAAAACAGTAGGTTCATTAAGTAACATTAACCATTATTTTTATAATATTTGCCTTTGTTGTTTTGCATTTCATATTGGTCCACTGTTATTAGTTTGAACGCGACTGTACATGTTTATACATAGTATTTGGCAAATGAAAGTCAAAGCCGAGTTTAATGCCGGGTTTAGTGATAGCAAAAGCGAGCCTTTTGCATATGGCAAATGCCCAATGATTTATGACTGGAACGGGGTCGACGCAGTCAGCAGACTTTTGTCCCGCTCACAATTGGTGGTGAAAAGCGTGAAAAACTGTCGGCCACATGGAAAATCTCAGTGTGAGTGGGGTAATGTGGGAATGCGGCAGGGTAAATTCAATTTTACGTTTCACAACTCAGCATGATTCCTATCAGGGCAGGGGAATCCCCTTTTCCACATTGTGTACCGCAAACTGATTGCTTTCGGTGGTCCCTCGACTGTCTGTGTGTTGGAGAAAGTGGGTAAGTGTGTGTGTGCTAGTCTCCAAAAAGCAGGCTACATAAAAAAATCACTAAAAACTTGTAAAGGCATCAAAGCGCACTTTCTGAGCTCTCCGCTCGAAAAGTTGGGCTTGTTCGGTCCTTTGTTGTTGTATCCTTAGTGTTTCCTTTAGCGTTCGCGTGGAAAGTTCAGAACTTTTCAAGTGAGTTTTGCGGGCTGTTTTGGGGCTAGCTATTGGCAAAATTGCTTTCTGATAGCCTGGCTGGTGTATTTATGCAGTTTTAATGAGCGCTGCTTGTGAAGAGCTTGTTGTTAATACAGGAAATTAATAAGTTAAGTAGCCATTAGGTGGCTAAGTGCAAAGTCCAATCGCTGAACTTTTCGTCTGGGAACGTTTGTACAGCACATTGAAAAAAATATTAAATTTGGTCGTTTAATGTACACCGAAAAGATGGGAAGAAGTGAAATATAGCCATTATGTTTATAGTTCAATTTTAAAAAATGTTCATAAGCTTTTTAATTTTTATTTGAACTTAGATAAAAAATACAATTAACACAGATTTAATTTTTGTACAGTGCAGTCTGAGCACAAACACAAGCCATCTCTCGACTGGGTTCTGTGGAATTTTTTTTTGGTTTTGTGACTGCTGCTTAAGCCGCGTTTTATTTTCACTTGAGGCAAGTGCAGTCATCTGTGAAAATATTGGCAAAACTCAAACAGCGCCAGCATTTGACATAAATCCTTATTATCCCTTTGTGCACAAATTGACATTGCACTTGTAAGGCGATTGCCGAGACTCTGCTTGACATCCCCCCTCCCCGGATCCCCTCGATCCACACCCCTGGATGTCGCCCAACTTTTATCTGTGGCTTTGTTTTCCCTGCCAGTGCAGTGGGAGTGGCATTAGCAGCAGCTGACAAATGCACGAAGCCCTGTGAGTCCTGAAAGTCAGCTTTGTCCTTGGCACGTCGTCGCACTTAATTGAGGCTGACACACCGCTACAGAGAACCAAAAGTATTAGAACTAGAAAAGTATTAGAGTGAACCTAACTCTGTTTAAATTTGTAAAATAGGTTTTTTGGAGGTTTCGATTAAAAGCAACCTGTATACACTTGATATCAGTTAAAATGGTGCCTATATGTAGGCTACATAATATCACATGCACTTGATCGTAAGCAGGTTTTCGGAGTAAAATATATTATTACCTAGTCACGTTCTTAATATCTATTACATTCAAACATATTTTAAGTTAATTAAAGCATGAGAAGATATTTACTTTGGTTAGGTCGTCACCTAAGTTAGCCCATTAAATGAGGAACGTCTTAAATAACTTGATCTTAAATATTTCCCCAAAACATAAAGGTCTTACCTTGCACCTTTATTTTTGGCTCAGTGTACTCTCTCTCTCGCATAAAGTGCACAAAATTAAAATTCATAATGTTGACTTTAATGGGGCTAATGCTGAAATATCAAAGCTGCTGGCTTAGGTGCCAGCCAGCACATCTCATAGATTAGCTGGGCTGCCATGTAAGCGGATCCAAGAAAATCCTGGCCAAAAAGCGTCTTCTTCCTGTCAGCCTGAATGGCTTGGCTGTGCTTGGCTCCTTGGCTGCCTGGCATTTTATTATGCGACACGCAGCCCAACCACCTTTGCCTAAAAAGCAATGAGGCAGGGTCCCAACTTTGACGTTATTAAATTATGCGGAGATTTGCGCACTTTTTTCTTTTGGATTTTTTGAAAGCCTCTTGACGTTCTTAATGATGAGCCGAGCCGAGCCAGCTACAGCAGCTCGCCCGCCGACTAGGCCGAAATTAAATTATTTTATTGCCGGAAATTCATTAAATCATGCCTTTATGCAATTTCCAGACTACATTGCTGGCATACCCAAGTGGGGAATCTGTCAATTTATTGGCCTTTTTGGGCCTGATAGACAGACTGTCGGAATTTTTTGTCGGGGGGCCACGCCCACTCCTACACGGAAACGCCTTTGATTAGTACGTGCCGTTGTTAACATTTCCATTATGCTTGTTATAACATTTATTTTATTGTTTACCCGGCCACGCAAAATCGATTGGGCTGTGGGCTGTGATCTATTTCCAGACACATGCTAAAGGCCAAAAATCCCTAGCAACGCGACGAGACAATGCAAATCTGACACCAGCAGCGAAGTGGAATTTTATTTATGTTTTCGCTGGACGAGAGCAAAAACAGGACGACATCTGAGCCAAGAGCTTAGTCCCGGAAAACGGAAAACGGAAAACAGAAAACCGAAAACCAAAACAATCATCAAAATAGAATCATAAAAACAGTTAGCAGCGATCATAAATTTTGCACAAAAGGCATAAAAACTGTGCCACGTGGGGTGCGACATAAAACCACCGATCCCCCCTGCACGTCGTCTACATGTATTATATTCGGCAGATATATGGCCTCGACATTTGCCGGCCAAGTAATCCCTGCAAATCAGCAGTTTTCCCAGTTTTTGGGACACAAACATACATACATTTCGTCTAATAAATCTCGGAACAATAAAACGAAATTTACATTTTTATAGAAGCGGCGACGGCGGCCAGAAGAAATCGTTAGTCAATACAATTTAATATTCGATTCAATCGGGCTTACCTTGCGTATGTGTAATGCCCATGAAATTGCATTGCTCTTATATTGAATTCCTATATAATTTCATCTGTCTGCCCATGGAAAAACTCATTAAAATGTTAATCGACCTTGTATTCCGTCGCCTTATCTGCACTAGATGGCCACGCACTTGAAGTCTTGCTTTAAGAGGCAGAAAAGCTATGTTCTTGGAGAAGTGTAATAAATCATGAGGATACCAGCCAAAAGTAAACCCGTATCTCTATATAAGACAGTGGCCCCACCACCCGCTAATTCGCGTAATTTGCCCAGCAACCACTCCCCTCGCATTAACTGAATAAAATATGAAAGAATTGCGCTAATTTTTTAGCATGTTGCATGGCCAACGCAATTTGTTCACTGTCATCTATTTTTTATACACTAAGAAAAGAACCCTTGAAGCGAACTAATTCGGTCATTTTGTTTTTGAAGTGTTAAGCTAAAAATAATTTGAATTTATAACTTTAGTTTCGATTTAAGCTCTCCCAAAAGGTTACAACAATAAAGTAAATATGATTCTGGTTTTGGAATATTCGTTAATCAATGATTAGTGATTAGAAGGCCTTCAAAAAAAGTATTATTTTAATATTTTCATTCTACAGTAACAATTTTATTTAATAAGATCTTAGTAAGATATGTATATAGAAAGTTAAATAATTTGTTAGGGAAGTTTAATAAGAGAAAAAGTATTTTTAGACACAAATTTGTTCTTTTAAAATTTGTCTGTGTGCACTCATTTTCTAACGACTCCCCGACGATTTGGCCAGCAACAATTTTAAGTACTTGACATGAAAATTGTGTAACAAACCTCAAGCCATGCCCATCTGTAAAATTAAACGCACGCTGAAATTTGTGCTTCACTGGCCGACAAAGAGGGCCCACTCCAAATTTCAAATTTCAGATCCTGGAGCCCAGAGTCCCCCCGCTCGTCCTTGGTGGCTGTTGCTGCAGTGATGTTTATCATAACCGCCTACAACAACCACAATGACAAGGACCACAGCAACAATATGGTTGGCCATTGCCGCACCCAGCCAAATAATTTGCTGGCAGGCGTAGCTAATGACCAACTCGTGTAAGTGCGATGGATGGATGGATGGTCGGTCGGTCGGTCGGTTGGTCGGTTGCTGGGATAGAGAATGAAAAATCAGGACAGAATAACCACCGAAAAAAAGAACAACACACACTGCCAGCCCCAAAACAGCAGCAGCAATCACAAGTTTTGTTACAAGCAAAATGATGGCATGAATTCATCATGGGAGTGCTGGGAGGGAAGAGCCACCAACTCGGACTTTGCCACTGTCTGTGTCCCCAATCCTTGTTTTTCACCTCCCAGCCCAGTGCTCCTCCTCTGGTCTTTGTTTGTTGGAAATTTAAAATAAAGCACACTGGCAGAAAAATCTATTTTAAACGGTTTCTTTCAGAAAATCTGTATGTGTAAATAACAATGATTCAATGACTTGCGGACATTTAAAATATTTATTTAAATTAGTAGGTACTATACTTTGTAATAATATCTTACCACAGTTTTTAACAATAAAATTGTAATCTATTTCTTTACAAAACACTTTCCCTTAAACTTTATTTATCGACCTCTTCTGAAGTAAAATTGTAAACATTTTCCACCTTAAATCTTGATCTGTGGACAAAGTTTACGTGCTGACTTTTTTTATGTTGATTTAAGTACTGTTTTTTTTTTTTCTGTGCAAGGATACAAAGTCCTGCTCGCTCCAGGGGGATAAACAGGAGAAGGACGAAGAGTGCGGCGACATCGTTCGCTAATTTTATGCTCTTTTGTGATTTTTGTGCCGGACACACCCTGTGGGCATGTTTAGTGTCCTTTCACTTTCCAAGTAAATGCAAACTTTGCGCGCTTTTGTCATTAGCGTTGATAGCTGTAACGTGAACAGGAAGCGAACAGGACGAGATGCAAAGTGGGTGGAGAGGTGGAGAGGGAGAGCGGAGATAGCTCCTCGCTGCTCCTGGCTGCCTTTTTGGCCGCTTTTCATGTGTTGTTGGCCCTATTTGTAGCCAGCCCTGTTGTTGTCGTCATCTGGTTTGCGGTCCCCAACAGTTTGGTTACTTTTAATGAGCGGGGCGTGGCGCACGGCATGAAACATTGGAGGTGGTGCTCTCATTAAGTTGCGGTCGTACAGTTTTATTTCACTCCGCCCTAATGAAAGTGAATTATTAAATGAAAGCCAAGCAGCTGAATAGCGTCAGTTGATTCTCTCGCCGAGTGTTGAACTTGTGACCTATCTACTTGTCGTTTTCAGTACTTAAAAAGTACCCTTCTTCAGCTAAAGTTAGGAGCCAGTTTCGTTGACTCCCAATCCCACTTCATAAGGGGCCCCAACATCAAAGACATATCTCCAGGAGGAAACCCACTCGAAAAAACTGAAATGAATTCTGCTGCGGTGATGGTGCTTATTATTATTATTAAAGTGCTATCGTCTAGACACATGCACATGTTTCTGCACATCAAATATGTAAGCTAATGCCAGCGTTTTTAAAAAGTTAAACAAAAAGTAACCAAACAGCTTACGTTTTGGTATCAGGGGTTGAAACACCCTTGCTAAGCGCAGCTTTTGATTACATGGTTGCTAAGAGAATGTTTTTAAGCACCCTAGAAAAAAAAGAAACATTTTGTAGCCTTTGACAATTTTTGTATACGTTTTTTTTTAATAAAATAAATCAGTTTGAGCAGAAAAATCGAAAGGGTTGGTAAGGAGTGGACACAAATATATTAATATATTAAATATTTTCAGAAGTACTCTAAACGTTCGAGTCCAGCCACATTTTTTGTAAATGTCCCTACCACCTTTGACATAAGGGAACAAATTTGTATTAAAAATTGAATTTTCAAACCATTTTCCTTTCGTATACATTTTAAAAGAACAATAATACTTATATTAAAATCTAGTCGGACTCAATAAACTAAAAAGTAACTTTTCTTAAATAATTTAAAGATAAAGTTAAAACTAAAATTAAAAAATTAAGTTTTCTTTATAATTAACTTGCAAACTCTACAAAAGCGTCAATCGGTATCAAAATATGTTTAATTACACGGTAAGAGAAGCTGTGGTTCTGGTTAGTATTTGTATGTATATAAAATTCATTTAATTTGCACTCGTTTTTAATTTATGCCCCAGATAAAAGCAACAGCTGGTCCCTAGAGACTCGGGCAGAGGCAAATTAAATATGTTATAAATAAATCAGTCGGGGAATGTATGAATAATAAATGAGACATGTCATCTGCCTGCTGTGAATCTTGGTTAGGCTTGCTTTATTTTAGTTTTCTGTCGGTTTTCTCTTTTTTCTTTTGCATCCACTTTGAAATTTATTTTGGCAACCACAAGCTAAAACAAATTAAATTTAATTATATTAGTAGCAACAATTTATGGAAATGTTTACATCATTTTTGAGGTAGTTACGTAAACGTAATCAGTCCTTGAGTTTCGATGTTGTGCGGTGTAACTTTCTTAAATTAGTGCAACTGAGTGGCAAAAGTGGAGTGAAAATGTAGCGTTGTTGGTGATGTTTTGAACATAATTGCATCGGCAGGCGGGACTCATTTCAAAGTTTTGGCAGTGTTAACCGCAGCAAAGCAAAAACACCCACACTAAAGCAGCGTGCTGCAACATCAATAGTGCGACCTAAACACACAAAAACACTGAGCTGAAAAATGTAATAAATAAAAAAGTAAATAAAATTTTTTTATTAAATTCATTTATTTAATAACACATACAAACAAGGAACCAAACACAAAATTATCCTTATATATTTTTTAGGTTCGTTATAAAAGTTGAAGTGTTTTGATTATGTCTTCTTGAAGTTAACTATGCTATTTAAGTCGCTTAAAAAGAAAGTTAACAAGATTGTTAAGACGTATTTTCTCTTGCATTTAGGTAAAATAAAAAAAAGGCGTTACTCCCTTATAGAAATAATAGATTTACCTTCTTAAAAAAGTGATATTTAACAAAAGCTAGTGTAAACTAATTTCTTATCAAAGCTTTTTGTTACCTTGTCAACTAAGTAGCTTTAATTTTTTCGTGTAGATCCCTGCCCTGTTTGACATACACACAGGCTTCGACGACGACGTAACGACGACGATAGAACATCTGTGATTCAACAACAAGACGGCTAACTTGCGCAAAGGTGCAAATAATATCGCATGAAAACCGAGGCAAGACATCAAAATGAAATCTCACCAATTTGCGAGGCGTAAAATGACAATTTGTTGGTCAAACCACCACTAATTGGCAAGTCTTATGCAAAACAATACGGCAATTAACTGCTTCAATTTGAGTTTGGTCCTCGAAGTTTCCCTCCATCCTTGCCCCGCTTTCCATGTGCCCATTTTACGCTTCCATTATGCCCTTTATAGGATGCCATTTCATGAATATCCTTGAATCCTGAATTAAAAATAGCCCCTTTATACGTTAGAGACGAATGCAAGTAAAAATCTCATGAAAAGCCGAGGCGTAATTGACAACAAAATGTAAGTAAAATCCGTCACCAATTTTACGGCCGTTGCCATAAAACTTGTACAATGTTGTTGGTGAAAACTCTCTCATTTCCCCCTGGTCAAGAATTTTGCAAAACAACTTTCGCCATTTGCAACTACTTGCAATTTGAGTTTGGTTGTAAAACCTTTCCCTCCAATGATTTTTTTTACTGTGCCCCATTTTAAGTATCTATATAAATCAGGGGGAGAGTGTGTGTGTGTGTGTGTGTGCGTAACCTTTGAGCCAGCGTAACAAAATGGTTGAAGGAAAAAATACTTGCCAAGTTTATTAAAAGTTGCGGCAAGTTGCAGACACTGTGGGGCTCTCACACCCCCTGAAAAGGGGGTCAAGGGATGCCCCAGGAAGGGGGGCGTGGCAGGAAGTGAGCGCTGACAGCCAGCAACTGACAAATGCCAACGCTAACTCACTCAACTCCGCGCAAAATGAAATAAAAATGCTCAAAACGGCCAAGAAGAAAGATTTCAAGTTTCTCCTTGGCGCTTTCTTTTGTTTTTCTTTTGTTTTTGGGGTTATTGCTGTTGTTGCTTGTGCTTCCATTTTTTTTGCTTTTTTTGCTTTTTTTTGGCAAAATGTTTGAGCGGGTTTTTATTATTATTATCTTTGACCTGACCTGGGACCTTCCCCCCTTTTGAACAATTCTTTTTTCCGCTCTTTTGCATGTTTCTCAATCTTTATTTATTCGCAAAGTTTTTGGCGCTTTCTTATGCATTTATTGCGTGTAACATTTGCGAATATTTCACTCTGTGTCAGTGTGTTTTTAGGTCAATGTGTTTGGCAGATATTCCACAGTGGAAATGTAATGACAGTTTGACCATTAGGCTGCAATGAATGCAACTCGAGAATAATGTCCCTTCCATTTTCTTCCTTTGACTTCAATGTCACAGTACGCAAATGTGACGCAGATTGTATTTCAATCAACTTCTAATGTACCTGGAAGTCTTTTATGAAGAAATGTAATACTTTCTGAGAAATGCTTTTACCTTTGGACACTTTTATACTACCCTGATATTATCGGTTTCTGAGTAACCTAACAGAGGGGAAACCTACACAGACTTTGTAAGAAGAATTGTAAGAAGAACTCAACCTTAATGTTGCAATGAATGCAGCTCGATGAGAGCAAAAATTATCTATTATGTGTCCATCCCATCTTTCAGTTTTTGACGTTAATGTCAAGGCATGCAAATGTGATTGAGATTGCTTCTCAATCAACTACTGATGTACCTGGAAGGCTTTTTTGCAGAAATGTCATACTTTCCGAGAAATGTTTTAACCTTTGGATACTACTTTACTTCCCCGATTTTATCGGTTTCTGAGTAACCTAACCTCTGTAAGAGGACAACCCACACAGACTCTAATAAACACCACGTGCCCCACGATTGCATTGCAAACAGACCAGAAGCCCGATAACCTGAACGCTGGACACCAACTGCCGGACTCACAGTTCAACAGGCTTTAGCTCAAGCATCGACAACGTGATTCCTGCCCTTCTCCTTCTCACTTGCTCCGTGCCCTTCTCCCTGTATCTCCAGAGATGTTGATGACGACAATTCGATGTTGATGTCGCTGTGAGTGAGGATGCTCTGCTGTGCTTTACTGGAGTCCCTGGCAAAATGGTTCTGATTGAACACAACAATTTTGAAATTGCTAAACACACACGCACACTCGCAGGCACCCTGTGGGCGGAAAATGGGAATGGGAATCTATTTTGGGGTGGGCACTACACGTTCGCATTACGTGCTGGTGACATTACAGCCAGCAACGAGCCAGGAAAAAATTTAAACAGTTCTGTGTTCTGACTTCAATCAATTGACAAAAATTCGAATCTGCTTGCCTGCACTTCGGGAAAAGTATCTAATAATACTTGTGACAATATAATAATGATTATACTTCAATAAAAATGAAACTTCATATTGTTTGATGGTATATATTTTATAATTTATTAAATACGAAAATCTATCAAATTTTACCTAATGAAAGAATCCAGTAATTTTATAACACTTCAGATAAGTATTCAAAAATATTCAAAAAGTGCTACCTCAAAACCTGTAGATTCTACTGAAACACATGTAATTTTGGGGGTAAACCTTGACTCCTGTCGGCTACATTTGAAATTCAATTTTATTGATTTGAGAATGTTTTGTGCGCGGTGTGCCCCTTCGAGATGTTTGCCTGTGTTGTTGAGGGATGTCTCGCATTTCCGGCACATAGCCGTTAAATGATTTTTAGCAAAAATCGTGCGGACATGACACACTCAAGTGGCTACCAATTCCGATCGCAGTCCCCGCCACTTCCACTGCCCCGGGAGCACGTGATTGCTCAGCTTGGCCCAGCTCCTGGAGTCCGCCTATCGATGGATGGATGGATGTACTGAGCCGTGTCGAGTGGCGGGGAGGGTTCTCGAGTAATTTCCATTAAGTAAGTGTTTTGGCACTTAAACCTCGACTGCAGTGGCATTGGCTGCTGTGATTGCATTAGGCGACAAGTGGGTGCCCAAGTGCCGAGATCTGAGTGTTGGGCCCTTAGTTCAGAGGTCATTTCGTCAGACTGCCGGGAGGACATTGTTCTTAAAGCCGCTTAAGCGCGTCCCCGTCGCAGTTTTCTCTCCTGGACTTTAAGCCGCCTATAATGTCAGTTTGTTTGTTGCACAACAAAAAAATCACTGATTTTGATATTTTAGCGTATAAAAAATATGTCTTTGTTTTAAAGCAACGCTTTTATTAAAAAAGCTTTCTTATTCTTAGATTTTATTTAATATTAAAAGCGTAGGATTTTATAGTCATATTTGTTGCACGCTTATAGCTGCAAATTTTTCAACTCACTCTTTTTGTATTCAAATATTTGTTGATATATTTTGTTTATTTTTTTTTATATTTTGTTTATCGAAAGCAAACACATTTATATTTTTAAAAGCAGATAAAAATTAATTACTATCTTATGAAACTAACATTATTTAGATTATAATACAAACAGAAAACCCGACGCATGCAGTCGAATAAAAATGATAATGATATATTAGGTATAGCCATTAAAGAAGTCATATAGCTTTAAATTGGTCTCAAAACTTAAGTTAGTTTTTTATAATTTTTTTGGCTTATTACAAATTGATTTTTTCCTGTGTAATTTCTGTTTTGTGTTCCACCTGAGCCAAAAGTTAAACGAACAACAGCACCAGTTTTCCTAGGCAACTGGCCACCCAATCGCCCGCTTGTCATCATCATCATCTGGGTCGTTATATCAATGTATGGCTTTGGACGGTCGGTCGGTGGGTCGGTGGGCGGTTAACAAAATCTTCGTTTTGAAAATGCCATTTCCGACAGTTTCCCGGAAACGTAGCATCCGTCCAGGAATGAGCTGGGATGGGGGAGTTGGGAAAGTGGGAGAAAGTGGCGACTGACGACGACGCTAATGGCGCCGTTGTTGTTGTTGTGTATATGTATATTTGGTGTTTAGTTAGCGACGCCGCGCAGATGAAAGCGGGTCCATTAAATCAAAAGATTGGCGTCCTGACGCTCATTAGCCTGCTCTCTGACAAGGACTCGAAATCGAAACTTTAGGAATAATATCATAAAAAGAATTTATTCAAGCCGACTTCTTGTTTTTTGTAGATACAAAATCAATTTCAATATAGGTAATTTGCGTTAGAAGACATTAAAGAATCTCAGCAAAAATGGGGTAAGAAAAATGGAATTTCCTACTGAATTCTAAGTGCGTAGTTCCCACATGCCATAATTAAGTTTTCTGCGAATCGAGAGGTACGGAAAATCAGTTTAGCAAGCTGCTCAAGTGTATACTGAGTTTCCTCCGAATTTCCGATACGTTTAGATTGATTTGACTTCCTCCTTGGGATATGTAAATATTCGTCTCGTAATTATTTACATATTCAGTGGGGCTGTGCATCCTGATTAGATTGATTGGGACTCATTTGCATGAGATTTCTGGCTGCCATCTGCAGGTGCTGAAGGAATTCACCTGCCGACTTTGGCTTCTGATTGCAGTGCCTTTGTTCATGAAGTGGCTGCCTTTCAGCTGGCTTTCTGTTCGCTTTTCCGTACTTTCTGTTCTGTTCTGCCTGCTCTCCGCTTGTTCCAAACAGGATCCGCCCCTGGGCTTATTGGGTCAAGCTCCTTGGCCACAGAAATGTGTAGCGAGCGACAACAATTGTTTTACAACCACCCAGCAGTCGGGTCATCAACTGCTTATTCGGCCTTCAGAGAGTAACAATGGGTACACTGAGAACAAATGTGAACATAATTGTTAAACTTTTAAGTAATCTCTTTATTATACTTTGAATATTTTTTTTACATTTATTAAAACTTATTTAATAAAGTGGAAGAGGTGATTGACACAGATTACTTATCACCTGTTATGTAAGGTCAAAAGGATTTATGTATAAGTAAGCAAAAAGTCACATTTAAAAAGCAAAGAATACATTTTTCGATATTCCTGATAATGAGTTTCGATATGAAACTTAGAGATTCGGTTTCAATATTTTGTTGATTGTTTTTTAGCTGTTTTGATCTTAAATAACATAATTTACCTTAAATCGAACCAACAGATCTAAAAAAAAACCAAAAAAACAATTTAAAAAAAAAATCAATAATATTATGCGGCTTAGTTTATCTCACTGTGTGTCTGGCTGGGATGGTTAGGTTGGGTTTTTCCTGTGGAAAATCAAGTTCATTTCTGTGCAGTCTGCCGTGAGACTGAGCTGTGCTCTTGTGGCTCAGAGTCTCGGACTCGGACTCGCACTGTGTCAACAGCAGCCACAATAGGTACTCATTTGTAGTGAAATTTTGGTCAACAAGGCGTGACCTTGCCCCGCTTTTTGCCCACCACCCCCACCCCGCTGCCTTTTTTACCAGTGTGTTTGTGTTGGGGAAAATTGCTTTTATGTTAGTTGAAGCTCGGTTGGGTTTTTGCTTGGCTTTTCCTTTCCCTTTTGGTCCATGTGTCATTATGTGGCGTACACATTGTTGCAGCGCCTGCTGTGTTAAGACACTTCCGCAGTGGCAGCTGCAGACACGCCCACTCCCTCAAGGGCCCACCCCCTCTTTTTCTCTAACCTTTCGGGGTCAGTTTTCCCCGTCTTCGCACGCAGTTTCCCGGCCGAGTTCTTGTCTTGTCATTGTTTGTTTAATTTTGTATGCCGGATATCCCAGCGTGTTCTTGCCATTGTCCTGCTGTCACCGAAATGCCAGCAACAATAACAGTAACATAAAGTGTGGGCGTGGCCACAGCCCCCTCTATAAGGCATCGCATCTTCCATCAATGTTTATGCCGCTGACAACAAAAGAAATTAAATTGCCAACACTGAAATTCAATTGTATCTTCCTCCCTGGGCCCCACTCAAAATTCCTCAAAGCTGCCATGGCTGAGGAAGGCGGAAAAGTGCGGGGAATGACGACATCTTGAATGGTTATGGCCGCTGACTTATTGGGACATTGATTTTCCCTTTGTCGGGGCCTCAATTGTAGGAAGTAAACATTTTCGGCGCTTTCAATTTATTAAAAGGCGCGTGAGGCAGCCATAAAAAGGTCAATGATTATTATGTAGCCCATGCAAAATGGCAGACATTGTCCAAAAATAGTCAGTACCCGGGGGAGAAGTTGAAAAATATACACAGAAAAAATATCTTTAAAGATTCAAAGTGAAGTTTTTTTTAGGTATAAATTTTTGTTGACCTAAAATCTATGTAATTCGCACTCTTATGTATATTAGTTTGTATGAAACGTTAACACCAAATAAGAAACAGATATGTATTAAATTCGTAAGCCTATTCAAGTTTTATCAAAAACAAATTTGCATTTTTTTATATTAACCTTAATATATTTTACAAGAACTAATCATTTAAACAATTACTTTTGACATTAATCAATTTGAAATTTACAACTTCATTATTTATCAAGGCTTAATTTAGCACCAATTGCTTTGATTGGCGCTAACAAATTGATAAATTAATAAAACAATAAATTACAAATTGATATTTCACACCCACAGAAGCACATGTAATTATTGTAAAGTAAACCATTTTTGATAAAACCCCAGGCAATGTTGGCTAAATTTCTGGGATTTTAATTTACAATTTGTCTGTTACTTGTTATCTTTAATGTTAAGTTAAGTTCCATTTGAAAAAAGAAAAAAATGTTTATACTTTCGTTAATTTTTCTAAATATTTTTTTTGCGGTGCGCCAATTTGTTTGGTTTTGATTTTGAGGCGGTCCTGAAGTGAGGGAGTCTTTGAGTTGATGGAATTCTTGTGGTGCTTCATGTAGATGAAACGAAAGCCCGGCTAAATAGACTGCGAGTTCTTGATAGTTCAGTTCGCTGCGGCAATAATATGGAAATTTATTTCGCAGTCAGGCATTGAGCGCCACTTTTCCTGGCCATAAATCAACATTTAACACAACCTGAACATCCGCCGCTGTTTGCTCAACATTTTCATTTCCAGTTTTTCCATCCAGTTAAAGCCTACTTTGTAGCGCTTAAAGCGCAATTAAAACCATTAAGAGTTTTCATAATTAAAAAATGTTGCCCTTATTATGACATATTAACACTTTTGCATATAGCCTTAACTCCCTCTTCCCCGCTTTGATCCCTGATGGTTAATTTATTTATTGAAACAAGCACAACAAAGGCAGACGCTCAACCAGAGGGGGAAATACATAATATGTATACGAACATATAGTATGAGGCAAACATGTCATGTGTGCAGCTTGGTCGAGTTTCAGAATAATGGGCGGAACATGTCACATTTGCATTCCGCCTGCGAGAGTCCCATTGTCCAACTGCCGTCTAAATCGGATTCCGACTCGGCTTTGCATCCATGAAACGCAACCGCATTCGATTATGACCGACGTATAATTGTGGAACGCTAATCAAAGCGAAATCGCACTTGGGCCGTTGGGCAAATCGATTAACATGCCAAGGATGCGCTTGGAAGTGCATTTGCATCTGCGGGGAGCATCCTGCATTACATGCTATGGCCATTACTATGACAGCAACCAATCGTCTTGGGCCGACTGGGTATTCAATAAAAAGCCCTCTCAGTAGCGTACAAACCAAACAACATTAGGAGCTCCTTTAATTGACACCAAGGTAACGCATAAATTTCAATTGGAAGCCTTCGTGTGTGTCAAAGATACAGAAGCACTGCCACAGGACCGAATACATTCGGCTGCAACCGGATATTGTCAGGGTTCTAAAGGGCGGGCAAAAAAAAGGGGACAAGCACTGAAAACAATAGTTGAACCAAGAACTCTTGTATATTATTTGAAGAGATTTAGTTCATCGCAAATATTAATAATTATATTACATTACATTGATAATTTTCCTAAAAATGTTGTTTTTTTAGGTATTGCTCGAAAAACATTAACGACAGATTAAAAACTGATTGCTTAAAATTTATAGATTTATCTTAAAATAAAGAAATAAATAAAAAAAATAGTTTGGCCATCTATCTTTTATTTTTATTTGCGATAAAATCTTGGTCCGTCCGTCCGTCCGTCCGTCCGTCCGTCAAGAATCAGTCCGCACAAACATCGAGATCTCGGGAAAAATTTTAAACACAGACTTCTATGAGCAAGGCGCAGATCAAGTTTTTCAAAACCGACCACGCCCCTTTTAAAAAACTTGGTGTCCACATTTTTAGTGCTAGAGAAAAGTGGCCCTTACAAATGTTGTTCGTGTTTAAAATATCTACAAATATATTTTTAAAATCTGACAATTTTCAAGAATTGTGTCATACAACTGCGTTGAAAATTTTTTGCGCTCAAAAAAAAATTTTTTTTAACCTTAAACATGATAATAGATTTGACCATTTAAGAGCTACTAACTGTTTTTAAAGAGGGCAATGAGTATCGCAAATTTTATAGTCGGGAAACCCGACTTTAGCGTTCTTTCTTGTTATAATTTGTTTTTATTTAATCAAGAAACTAAAACAATGAATTCATTAAATCCTTTTCCAAATTATCATTTTTTTGTATGAAGTTAGATTCTTAATAAGTTTTCCATTTACGATCAAAGCTCAATCATTTGATACTTTTAATAAATTGAAATGAATTGAACTTATTTAAAATAGTTTATATTATACATATATATTTAACACGTCAATCTTTAAACTAATTAAAAAAAGCTTAAATTGAAATGTGAAAACACAGTTAATAAAAAACTCGAGTTTTTGGTTTAAAAGCTGTCCTGTTATGACTAAAGAACGAACCTAATTTAAGTTCTGAAATTAATTCATAGACCTATTTTTCCCTAGTGCAGTCCTTCCGCACTCGGCAGTCGGCATGTGTAAGAGAATTATTATCTTGTACTTGCCCATGTCAAAGAAAATTTGCATTTTTCGGTCTGACAAAGGGCTGCACACGGCGACCGACGAGCGACGAGGGGAGGTGGTTGGGTGACAGTGGTGCAGACACTGCTCTCTGTGGTGCGATGTCAACGTGTGCTACCAAAAGCTATACCAAAACCAAATTGTCTGCCACAATGGACTGACAAGGTGCTAGATTGTTTGTGTGGGTCTATTTTAAATAGAGCAACAATGTGCAACGACAATGTGATGAGAACTGCCAGCAAATGTGACACAGATACGACCTGAAACTTTCAAATGTGCAGACAAAAACATTGAGGGCTTGTAAGTGGAATGCTTTTGGCCTTCGCAGAAGGTTCTATGCAATGCGATCTGCCTGCCATTTTAATTAAAGCCATTTTCTTTGAACTCGAGATGTGGCTTGATTTGTTGCAAAATATTTAGCAATGCCAAGTATTGCTTGGCAAACAGAACAGTTTTCTTTTCTTGGAAAAATTCAAAGACCTTCATTTTGTTTTAAATGAACGCTCTTAATCATTTACGGGAATCAGTGATTTGTTTCTTCATTTTAAATGGTGGTCTATGACGTTCATTTGATTTTTATTAAAAGTTCTCAATCATTTTGCATATTTTAAAACTCTTTTAAAAAACTTACTAACTTGTTTCACTTTAATCAATTTAAAAAGACTTTCTGTGTTTTTATTCTTCTGAAAATATAAATGATTTTAGGAATGTCTGAGACATTTATTAAAATTTTATTAAAAGTTATTAGTTATGCTCGAAGTGATTTATATTGGAAAACTCCTAAATGAAATTCAAGAGAAAAGTTTTCGACGTGTTCAATTTTTATTAACAACGATTAAATTTGAAGAATTTCTTGTGCTCAAGTTGAGACTGCCTTTAGTAGCCAATATTTTACAATTAAAAAATTTAGTTCCTATTAAAACGTAATTTAAAAAGGATATATGTACCTACACTGTTTATATTTTGTTGACAACGAAATATTCACAAAAAAGCAACTGATACATTTCTTCAAAGTTGATTTGTTTCTTTTCTTGTTTTTTAACATTTTCCTAACCCCAACCTGCACCATTCCCAGCCAATTTAATTAGATAAATGTTTTAATCGCTTGTCCCCATGGATAATTTAGCCGTGTTGAAGTACGCGGCCTTGAATCCACCGTAAACACGGAGTACTTGAACCGTTTATAGTCCCCTGCAGACGCAACAAAATAATAAAATACACACCCATATGGTTCAGGGGACTTTCTCCCTTCACCACCTCAATTTCCCACCCATCTGCCAATCCGCCCATTTAATTGTGCGGTTTCTCAGCCATTTTTATGTGTTTTAATTTTCATTGGAGCACTAAAAACTCGTCAGCGTCGTCAATGTCAGCGTGTTCCCATTCCCAATCCCAATCCCATTCCTCAGGAGGGAGAAAGTGGCAACGAGGGGAACAACACGATCTTGAGGAGGCCAATAAACACTTTTATAAAATTCTCAAATCGCACGTGTTGCGTTTGTCAAAGGGGTGGAATTGGAAGTGGAAGTTGTCCCGACATGGAGACATACAATACAATAAAACTGCTAAGTGCATGGGCATGTTGTTGTGGCATATAGCTCCTTATAGCTCCATTCGCCCCCTACTATACCACACTACATACATATATGTGTGCATTAATCGAGGTGTGCTGCATGCTGGCCATAAAAACCAAGTGGCGAGTGGGTGCACTCAAAAAATAAATTGGATCTCTCAGGTATTATTTTTTTGATTGCACCTCAATAATTAAAGAATATAAAATTTAAGAACTTTACCTACGTAAAATGTTGGAAAAATAAACTTATGAAGATGGGACAAAGTAATAAACTGGAAAAACACTTTATTTACCTTAATAAAAACTTAAGCTTGTTTAACTTATTTTCTTGAAGATTTTCGTTAAAGGTAAAATATATTTTTTTGAATTGTGCAAGTGGAAGTGGAAGTGGAAATGGAAACGGCGGCAGCATCGATAAGCTGCCAGAAACATTGCAGCGCGTGTGCCACATAAAAATGGCATTTTGACATGGCCACCGGGTGTGGATGGGATGGAGGGGGGACGGGGGGTCGGCTAATGAGCATTATGAATGCTTGCCATGATGTCATTGCACTTGAGTGGATCTAGTTGTGTTTTCCTTTATGCAGGGGGCAACCTTCACACCCCAGCCCATTGCCAACTCCCCTCCCCAATTCAAACAAACACACGAAGCAATGAAAGCCGGGAAATTTGTTGCACAGTGAGAGGGGGGAGAGGGGGTGGCAAAAAGTAATTGCAACTTAAATAAACAAAACGACGGAGCAGCGACCGCAGGGCGGAGGGCAAACAGTTGCAGTAACGGGTTAAGTGGCCGCATCCTCCAGTCGCCCTGAAAGGGTTAAGCTCTCATACATTGTGCACATGAGACTGAAGGGCCTGCCACTGCCACTTGTGCACAGCCTCATTAGCAGGAACAAAAAATCAACTCACAAAGAACTCACTTTGTTCTCGTTACATTAAACTTTGCTTTTGGGTTTGCTTGCATTTCGGTTTTTGTTTCAGATGATTTGTTATTGTTTATCATTTTCATATTGGCTGTGTGGCAATGCACAGGAAGAAAATGATGAGAAGTGCAAGTCACAATTCCCACAAAAAATACATGTTAATTTATTAATGATGCTATTCAAATTAATATTTGGTTAGAAAATTAATTTAACTTAATATGAGTCGTTTTTACTTAACTTATATTCTTAGAAAAACAAACAGTATGAACAGGGTCAAATCTATATCAAACGTTTTAAATAAGTTTATTTACCAATTTTGTTTTTCATTTTATAACTGAGTATAGTCCTGTACAAATCTTTATCCTTTAGACGGTCGAAAAAGCTTTTGGTTCCCTTATATTTTTGGGTATTAAATAGCTTAGCTTAGTATTAAAATCTTTCAATGGGCCATATGTTGTTGTTAAGTTCGAATCTTTAGAAAATGTTTAAAAATGTATTTTTTGCAAGATCCGAATCTTTGTTACTATATATTTGTTATTGAGTCTTTTATCTTTTCTGTGTGCTAAGACTTCATGTTTAGCTGGCTGCCACCGGCAACATGTTGCTGCGGTTCCAGCAACATGCTGCCGCCGGCACTTCCAGCGTGCTAATTTTGGAAATGTGTTTTTTGGGGTGTGTTTTCTTGGGGACTGTTCTGATAACTCAACTCCTCGGTTTCGGTCTCAGTCCCAGTCCCAGTCGGTTGTCAACTTGTCGCAGGCGCGGATTGTCGGTCCCGGGAAAATCACGGGAAAATCCAGTTTCGCTTTGTTTACATGCCAAATACATGCGGTCGGGGGACTATTTAATTACACAATAACTAAAGTTTGTTTGTTGTTCATTCCGCCTTGCAGAGAACTTCCGGGATAAAAACAGCTGGACACAAACAAGGGCCTTTTATGAGTGAAGCGTGAAGTGAATCCGGCAAAAAACCAAATGGATGCCGTCTAAAATCAAAGAAACACAAATCAAGACCAGAGGCAAAACATCGGGGACGTGCAACAATTAACGGGCGGAAATCGAATCGAAATGTATAAACAATCAGCGAAATGTGCAAATTCGTGGAGTGCCAATCGAAAGCCAGCTTGAGTGAAAGTGAAAAGCTGCTGCGCGCTGAAATAATTAATTATCCGGCTGCTTATTAGCGCAATATTCCCAAGGCAGCGCAGACACTTTGTTTATGGGCCAATTTGCCAAACGCAAATAAAACCGAGCCGCTGCCAGTCGTGCATTAATAATTTGCATATTCCGTCCCATCCCCCATCCCCCTTCCCCCTGACACTCTCCCCCCCAAAAATCACACAGAACAGACAGTGCGGCGTGCGGCGTTGAAGTGTTTATTAAATTGTCTCTGCCGCATATGCAAGACATTTGCCCGACAAGCGGAGTAATAGTCTATTTTCCCCCCTCGAAATGCTGGAGCTGCAACTTTGCGGAGATTTGTCAGCCGGCGAAGGCAACTTGAGCGAAATCCACAAAATGGGACACCAAAGAGCCACGGATACGGCATATCGGCAGAGCCGGAGAAAACCAGACTGCCGGACACTTTCTACCAGATTCCTCTTGCTTCTCCTCGCCATTCTGCTGCTGAGCACGGGTAAGTCCACTTTTGTTTACCCTAGTTTTATTGCCTACGATAAAGTTTACCAATCGCAAAACATCAAAGTTTCCACCAAAAAAATAAAGATTAGGGATGCAAAAATTCGTAAAAATTGTGTCACCGGAAATCAAACTGGTTTCGAATAATTTTACCTTAAATGAATAATTTAATAAAAAGGAATTTAAAGGAATAAGGTAATCAATACAGCCAAAAATCCAAACCACAGGAAATAAGGGGAAAGTAATTTAGTTTTGGTCTTAAATTTCATAATTTATTATTTTTAAAAGGTAAGAAACTAACAATCAAACATTTGAAACATAAAGGAATTTTTAAGAAGAAAAATATGAAAACGATACTTTTGAAAAAAAAATTTAAGTAAATATAAGAACGTCTCCTCAGCATCTTAACTATTTTCCAAGCCAACAATATCAATTCCATTGAAGTGCACTTTAAGAGTTTCATTTGTTCAATTTAATGAAGTATTTGTCAGGCTTCTCCGTTCCGCACCCTCTCCCCGGGCTGTCATCCCTTTTCAAGTGGTATCTGGGCATCTGGGAGGCAGGGACACTGTCAACCACTGTCGAACCCCTAACTCAATTGACTGCTCCACTTTTTCGCCAAGTCCGCCACTGCGGCTGCTCAATTAAGTGCCTCGAATGTGACTCTAACTCTTAGCACAACCCACCATTACCACTAAAGTTTGAAATTAAGAGAGTAAAAACAAACTCAAGCATAGATGTTTACGGAGGAAAAATCACTTGTAAAAATTGTTTATTTCCGACTTAAGTATTTCAGAATATTAGTATATTTATTCAAAAAATTTTAAAACATAGGCTAAAACATACAAATTAACTATTTTGAATTTATATGTAAATATATGCATATTCCATGGCATATTGGCTACACAACAAAAATTATTTATTGATTTTTAATTTAGATATTTTTATAAAAAAAGTTTTTTTGTGTTGTGTACAGTGTTAGTTATTTTAAGTGTTATAAATGTTTTTTGGTTTTAGGTAAAAATCATTTTAAACCAAGAAGTTCTACTCCTACTAACTATTATTGAAACTATGACAGTATATTTATTAATTGTCAAATATATTCTTAGGATTTATATTGTGAGTGTTTCTTTTTCCAGTGTAGATACACACAATCGATACTTGAAATGACATTCGAAACAACACTTTGGCATAATAAAATCCAAATAAAAGGGACAACGACACAGCCGCCAATTGATTGACGAAGTGGCAAAGATCTGGCGAGTGGGAAGTGGGAAAGTGGGAAAGTGGAAGTGCTGGATTGACAGGCAGTACAGCTTTTATTCGCTATCTAAGCGGTGGCGAGGTGTCACACTGGCAGACAAAAGGGAGAGGGAGGGGAGTCCAGAAGGGATGGCACGGGATCCACTCCAATGGCTGTCAATGACAATCAGCGGAGGAATCGGATCCCGTACACACACTCCACGTTCGAGCGCTAATGCTGATGCTGAATGCTTGTAAAAAGTTTTTAATGACCCTCCGGCTGCCGTGTCGTCATGGCCACAAAACTGAACTGAATCGAACCGCATCGAATTGAGAGCCCAGAGGGGCGAGTGGGCCATTCCACACTTGCCAAAGCAAATCTGTGCCAGGCTGTTGCTCCATTACTCCGCTGCTAATGAACAGCTTAAGCAGCACATTTCAATGGGGACCATTCCCCGACTGCAGCTAGTGCTGTCGTTTTTGCTATCTCGCTAAAGAAAATTCTAAAACAGTTAAAGTTGTATAAAAAAATTGATTTAATTCGATTTTTAATTTAATCGAACAGAACTTAGGTACTTGATAAAAAGTGTGTTTTTCTTATGGAACTTTGTATTATAAATCAATAATAAAAATAAATTGGGCAGAGAGCCAGCACTTTTCCAATAAATTTCAATTTTTTAGGAAGTCTATAGTAATCAAGTCAAAGGTTTAAATTTTGTTGTTTATAAGAAAAAACAAGTCTCTACATTTTAAATTTTAAAATAATATGTAGTTTGATTATAATAAATTAATTTCGTTTTATTCTAAGAACCTCGTTTAGTAAAAAAAACTTTTAGAAAAGACTTCTAAGACAATCGCTATTTTAAATAATTTTATGATTTTAAATCTTCTTTTTTTTTTTTAGCGGTAATACAAAAAAAGTTAAAAAAGACCAGCCATTTCATAAACGTGAAACTTCTATAAAGTTTCTTATAGGTTCTCGTGATCGTAACAAACTTTTAATATAAAAAGAACTAGAAGTTACAAAACATCTTTTGATAAAGAGACTACGAGACTAGTCACAAATTATTCCCATTCCCATTCAAAGACTTTATTTTTGGAAGGTACACTTTTCCGATTTGGTGTCCAAAACTGAACATCTCCGATTGGAGTGCATTTTCGGGAGCCGCGGAAGGGGTGAGAACTAGATAGAATGGGAGTCGGGGCAGAGATTTGTGGGCCGTGATCCGTGACTCTTTGGAGTGCGTTGTTATAGGTCTTTGGAACTCCGCTCCACTTCACTCCGATCCACTTCAGGCCTCTTGGAAAGATTGGCGGGGAAGTGCATGAGCGTCAGCAGAATGGGAATCTGAAGCCTCAGCTCTCTATTAGATGGAGGCCGTGGCGCTAATGGATGGGGTTAATGGGCTGGGGCAAAGTGGTGTATTAGTAAAGGCGAATTAGAGCCCGAAACTAGCATCTATTGTTCTGATGAACGACGGACTGCTGGCCAGAACCATTCCCGACAGATAAATCAGCGCATTGAAAGCTGTGCGGATTAGTAATAAATTTGATTTGATTATTCTGGGGAACGGGGAGACGGGTTTCACGGCCCGTTGACTGTGTAAACTCGATTCCATCAATTTGTACTCCACCGAAAGTGCATAATAATCAGGGACATATAAAAACAATAAATCCCATGAGCACACAGATGGACATTCGTAATCAATTTCGCCATTTGCTCACTAATAACAAAATGCAATTCAACTATAATTTTGGCATCCAACCGAGTGAATCAAATAAAACTACTATATTTTTGCTGGTCAAATCGATTTGCTGACAATATAAATTTAAACTCGAATAGACTGTAAAATACTTGTATTTATTGGTAATAAAAATTGGAAGTAAAAATAACCATTTAAACAAATATAAATTTAAACATTTAAATTTAACAGAATAAAACATATTTTTAGAAATATGATATAATGCAGAATCAGTGTTTTTTGATAATCCATTGGAGTTCAAATAAAAATTGATACTAATGTTCATTTAATTGATAGGAAACCCTTGTGTACTATATATTTATATACCCTCTCCAAAAAGCTCCCTTAAACACTTTTGTTAAAAATAATAAAAATAATAAAATACTTTTATTTATTGCTAATAAAAATTGGAAGTAAAAGTAACCATTTAAACAAATATAAATTTAAACATTAAAATTGAACACAACTAAATATTTTTTTTAAAAATATGATATAATGCAGAATAAAATCAGTATTTATTTTTTGTTAATCCATTGCAGTTCAGATAAAAATTGCTACTAATGTTCACTAAATTGATAGGGAACCCTTGTGTACTATACAACATATCCTCTCCCACAGAAAGCTTCCCCTTAAATGCATCACTTTTATTATTGAAATATTAATTGCAAAATAATATTGACAGGGGCCAAACAAATTACAAATAAAATATGTAAATTTCCTGTGGTTCTCTATTTGTGTAAAGTGGGCGTGGCATTGCCAAAATTCTCAACCACCAAGCAAATTATGCTAGTCACGCAAAAATTTCGGCAAAGGTAAATCGAACCGCGGGGTTTTCGTGGGGCATTCTTATCTCCACATCCGTGTTTGTTTATTATTAATGCAATTTGTAATTATTTGTTTCGGTGGCGTGACTGCCAGCATATATGTACATGTATATGTACACACATTCCCATTCCGATTTCGACTGTTTGCCAGCTTGCTTATTTGTTTGCTTGCCACAGCCATAAAACGCAATTATCGCGCACAAAGAACAAAGCAGAGTGCAGGAAAAGTGCACCTAATACTATGTCCTCGCAATCCCCACGAGCCCCAAACCTAAAATAACCCCCGAAAAACGAGAGTGCCGGGGAGAGTTTTCCGAAAAGCTGCAAAAGTTGTCGCCCGCATCAGAGGAACTCGCATTTTCGCATTTGCGTTGCCATAATTAACTTATTTTGTACATTAGCAACAGATTTTGTTTATTAACGCATGTGCGCTTGCTTTCGGTAATGCGATTCCATTCACCCATCCTCCTCCAAGGCTTTAATGTGCTAAGGACTGGGGACAGGGACCACAGGGCGTATACTTATCTTTTGGCATTGCGAGGCGAGTTTATTTGTTTTCTGCTTGTGGCTTTTGGGGTGGTGGGTCGGTGGGTCGGTGGGCTGGCATTTTGTGCGGCTGCTGTCGCATAATTTATTTATCATTAGCAAAATTTGGCAAGCATTGGAATGCTTTTCCCCACTTTCCCCCCCACAAACGCCACCAGACTTGGCTGTTGTGTCTGTGTATTTGGCTAAATAGTTGAAATAATTAGGCTCATTAGAAGTTTTGTAGGTTTGTGGCTGCGGAGTGCCTGATTGACAACTGCAAATTGGTGTTAATGCAGCTGTTCGGAAAACTTCAGAAGCCTTAAACAGAGCTTAAGGCGGTAATTATGAATTGTATTGGAGTTTTCCTAGAATTATAGAGAAAGACCGGAAAGAATAATTATCATTGCTCGAGTTACAACAATATTTTTTAAGATTTTAGGATCTGTGTTGAGTTAATATTTAAAACTTCTGTACCTCATTTTAAATTTCCAGAGGAGTGTCAACTTTAGTCAACCAAAATTTAATTTTCGGTAAATGTTTAATGAAAAAGAAGTTGAATTTGCATTTTTAATTTGCAGTTCATAGATCCTCCCTAAAGCAAACTAATTAAGTCTACTGGAGTATTATTTACCATGTCAAAAGCTTATGTTATTTTAAATATCATTAGAGAAACACAAACTGAGAAACTATATAAAATACATTTAAATGGTTTACAGAAACTGCAAATTAGTTGATGGAACTCCGAGGACCTTAACTACCAGAAACATATCCAAAGAGGATATTCAATAAGCCTTTCAACCATTCAGTAGAGTTTCATTGATTGCTGATGCGGTATTTATGCCAACGCATGCTGACATTTTTCGGAAAATAAAAATTGCCGATATTTAAACTCCATCTGGCAATAGTTCACGTTTAATTAAGCAACGTTGCCAAAAAATATCTGGAACAAATCACGACGACGAAATCGCAACTGGCGCACCCAGAAATACCACACTTTTGTTTGGTTTACTCTATTTGCCCTTTGTTTTTCTAGGTATTTCTGGCAGTGCCAGAAACTCCCCCGAATAACGAAAACTTGTTGTTCAAATGTTCGCAAGGTCCAAGTGGAAACAGTGTGTGCGAAATGCAACAGCCGCAACAAAAACGACACAAACTTTTAACAATTGCAAAACCAAATAAACAAAACGTTGGCCGAAACAAAGGGAAAACACTAAAAACTGCTGCAGGCTATAAATCTGCAATGGGTGGTGGGGTGGGGTGGTCCTTGTAGGACGAGTGGGTGGTGGGTGGTTTCTGGGCAAAAACGCCTCTGGGACCTTTGCACAGACCCATTCACACACACAACAAAACAAACACTCACACATTACGAGGAGAGCGCCTGCTGCGTAAATAACTAATAAGGCTCGGGGATAAATTTCAAGTGCAATTTTGTGAGCATCGTAACCAAATACAATTCGAAACAAAACAAAAACCAACGGCCGACGGCTGGCGGGAAAACTCGCACACAAAAGTTAAGCGAACCGGTTGCATACAGTGAAAAAAAAACCCACCTAAAACTATTGAAAAATATAAAAAAATTAAAATAAAAAAAAAGAAAAGAAAAGAGAACTCAAAGAATGTTTTTGAGTTCAAAAATGGTTTTTCCAAACAACCTTTTTTCGGTGTTATATTTCTAATGATGAAACATATTTTGATGATTAATTTATATTTAATATATTTAATTCATAAAGTTTATGGTTTATCCATTTGTTTACAAAAATCTTTGGTTACAATTATTTGAGGATGTTAATGCTTTAGGTCACTTACTTTACTCCCAAAATCAGATAAGTTTTTCTCCACAGTGCAATCTGCGTTTTGTGTGCAGCACGTTTCTATGACTTAATTAAAATTATGAATGTTTTTGCCGCTGAATCTCTGGCATGACCAAAAACCCAAACAGAAATGGTGGATGGCAATGGGCAGTCCGGAGGGGGAAGCGGAAAAAAGCGGACAGGATGTCCATGGCAAATGCGCTTTTTGCCAGCGAGCCAAACAAACAGGCAAACAAACAACTAGTAGCATCAATTTATGCATAAATCAGATGGCACAAAAACCATGCCAAATTGTAAACATAAAACGAAATGGATGCAGTCCCTCCGCGGATTTCCCACATAACCCATTGACACCACATTTGTGTGACTGCGCCAAGAGATCCATGTAGTTACCAAAAACGAAATTTCCGAATACCATTGTCGCTTATCGCCCGCCTGTCCAGCCCCGCCCCTTCCTGAAATGGAAATTGCATTTAAAACAGCGCTCAGATTAATTTCCTAATCAAATACAATGTTGGGTCCTAGTTTTCAGTTTGTGGAAAATTCGTTATAACTTTTATTCGAGTGGAAAGTGTGGAGTGTGGAGTTTGGGTCAAATCGAAATGGCGATTGACAAATATTGAGCATTGACTGCTAATTAGCAGTCTATATCGATTTAGACAGATGGACAACCGGAATCAAAAGCCCTTCAGACATGTCAGGTGATTGCTTTCCCCAGTTGGATTACCCACTCCGTCCACAAAAAGAACTGGCTACAAACGACTTGTTGAAAGACCCGACAAACTGTTGGCTCGCAAAATTGACACCAGCAGCGGAATAGGAAAAATAACTAGAAAAACTGAAATATGAAAGAAGTAAAGGCTGTGGAAAAAACAAAAGAAATGGCGAGAATTCACGTTGCCATGGAAAACTAGAAAACCATTTCTATTTTTTAACGAATTCAAAATACCTCGAAGTTATGAATGGAAAGAGGAGTATTACCCGGTATATTGAAGGTATTTTTGATTATGTGTTGTGAAAGGAGTTTTTATCTTATTTTAAAGTTTCCTAATTAATAGTTATAAATAGATACAAGTTTAAATTAAGTTACCGTTAAATTCGTTTTTCTTCAATTGGAAAAATAATAAAATGGGCTGCTAATATTGCTACATACATGTGTTAAAAAGTGCTTAGGCCCATTGTCCTCGTAAAGTCAAAAACAGATCTTAGGGTACCAGAATAGAGCTTCGAGTAAAGCGAATCATGGCGGAGTCGATGAATGGCATCCCAGTTTTGGCCCTGCAGCGGACATGGAGCCAGTGGGCAATTGGAATGGAATGGCCGGGGCTGGAAACGGGGGCTTGGGATGGGTGAAGTGGATGTGGGAATGGATATGGGCAGCGGATAGCACAAACGGTCAAAAGTTCCATTAGTGTCGGGCCATGAATGCTATTTACAAGCAGTTCGCGATGCGGCATGCGAGATAAGCGCTCTGACGCTCCGACTGGGCCAAATGGAAAAACTGAAATGAACAAGAAAAGCGCTGGAAAAAAAAATATACTCGCAGAAGGAAAGAAAAACAGTCGGCGTGCACACACAAAACGCAGTTGGGGGGCAAAAAAAATACGAAAAATGTTTCTGAACTAAAAATCCATTCGGCATCGATGCTGGTGCCGAGATAACAAAATGTTTGCTGCCCAGCCTCAATTGAGTCGTAGTCGCAGTCTTCGCAGTCTTCCAACATTGCGTATACGACAAGTGAGCAGGGCCAAAGAAGCTGAAAACAAAGTAAATAAATACGAGCCAACAGATGTGGACGGGTGCACTGCGAAAAAAGGGTTTGAAAAATTTTATTTGAAAAATTGATTGACTTTAAATTGTGTATTAAGTAATATGTTTTATTTAAGTCAAAAAATATTTTAATAAATGTTATCTGTTTTAATAAATTATCCTAAATAACATTTACTCATAAATTGTTTTTTAAATAGAAATAGGAGTTGGTAATGAGGAATAAGTTAGTGTTTCAACATAATCAATGATTCATTAAAGCGTACGTTAAAAATGTATCTTGAATACGAGCTTAAAAACTTTACTAAAATTCGTACTCAAATTTCTAATTTTTAAAAAATTTACCACTTGGAAAATAAGTGTAATTAAACATTGTCTTGTATATATTAATAGCTACAGTGTAGTTTTATGTGCGTAAGGGAAAGAGTAAATGAAAATTGTCAAATTGGAAAGGGCGGAGTAAGCCGGGCGACTTTTGTGCACTGCAATGTCACCAGTTTGAAAATAAAAACACAAGCACCCTCACATGCATATTTATGTTTTTAGCAGTGACTGTTTGCCTTAGACCCCCTCGCACCAAGCAGTCTGCACAATATTTGCACAGTTATCCTTTTTGTTTTATTTGCTTAGCGCTTCTGTGCAAAGCGGAGGATAACGAAAGACTATCTCGAGACCAAGGAGTGCCAGGATAACCCCGACACAGGGGTTAAAGGACGGCATTTCGGCACGTCATCATCGCCGCCATCATCATCATCATCCACTCGAGCTGGCAACACTCGGATTAATGTTTGTTATTATTTTTTCATTTATCTCATATATTCCTATTGTTTACCCTGTCCAATATCTGTTTGCAGAAAGCAGACAGCAGTGGTTTTTCTTTGTCTCTCACTGGTTTATTTTTTGTTTTGCCTCCTTTGGGAGTCTGTTTTTTTTATAAACCTCTGCCGAGTGGCAGAGCAAGGCCAAAACAACTTTACATTTATTGGGTGTTGAAAGCCATATATTTAATGCTTGTGGTGTTAATTAAATTATTTTTAAAACATATAACTACGTATTAAAAACTTTAACTGATTTTTTAACGGGTTTTAAATGTTTATAGGTATTTCCAACAAAGTCTAAAAATTTTTTTAAATTTTTTTCCATAACTCGATTTTTTTTAGTTTTAGAAAAAAGTACTTAACTAATTGATTTAAAGAACAACAGACATGCAATTAAATTAAAATGTTTGTTGTTAATTAAGCTCGGTAATAAGTATTATCGAACGATTAAAAAATATGTAAAATAAATTGTTTGATGATTTTTTCTGAAATTATTTGATTGAAATTTGAATGACCGACACATAATTACGTTGTCATTTGTAATTGGGTTTAATCATTCAGCAATTAGTAAATGAAAACTGTGAAATACAAATCAAATCCACACCCCCAACCCAGCGAATGGCTGATTTACCAGTCATCGCAGACAACAAATTATGGTTTGCGTTTTCATAATCAGCATTTTTCATATCCTCTGGCGAGGTGTGCCACGCCCTCGGACAAAGGGAATTTTAACTAAATTATGTTGGCCCTTATGCTTAGGCTGATGCCCTCCGGACACGACACGAACGGGTTGGTTTCGGTTATGTTTTCGATTTGAATGTGGGTTTGGGTTGGGCCTCTGCCCAGGGGTCTTTCCTTGGGCTTGTGATGTGACAAAAACGTAGCGGAAAAACAAATGTTTCTAGAAGTCCAACTTCATTTCCAGAACTTCCATGAGAGCTGGAAATCGTAAACCATAACTAGCATTTAAGGTTTCATTAGAGGCGCTCTCGTAGTTTTTCTTCCATTTTCCTACCCCTTTTTCTTGGGACTCCACTTTTTGCCAGACATTTTTCCAGTTTGGGTCCGGTATTAGTTTTTTCCATGGTATTAGTTTAGTGCTGGGCGTGTGCGGGTTTTTGATTTATGGTTTCGAATTGTGCGAGTTGCGTTTTTTATGTTAATTAAATTGCTTTCCTCGGCTTGGATGGGGTTTTTGGTCTGTCGTTTCTAGTCTGGCTGCAGTGCTGAAGTGCATGTTCTCCGATCCCTGACTAAGTGCACTTGGCCAGCCGGGCAATTCAATCCTGGCTGAAAGCAAACCGAGACACGAACCGCTCTTTGACCCGCCTGAGCAAATGAACTGCAGCACGCTTATTGTCACTAAATGCTGTTGACCCAACAGGATGGGGTGGCTTGGGTGCTCCTGCTCTGGTTTTCGATTCACGATTCACGATTCGAGTCGAGGAGCTGTGGCAGTTATTAGAAATTCCATTATGCATGTGTATGGGACGCCCATGTGGGCTGTGTCAACACAGGTGGTCGGGATTCAGGACCCCAGACAGGTTACTCGTCACCTGCGATGCACTGGCAAACAAATTCTTTTCTTATCCCAAATGATTAGAAATTATTTTGAAGTCCAAAGTCATTAAAAACAAAGGTTTTATGATTTTTTGTTTAATTTAGCAAATTTTTCAACCAACAAATTTAAGAACAAATGCAATACTTTAGTATTATTATAACAAGAATATTCAGGAATTAATTCAGTAATATAATTAATTCAAAAATGAGCCACATATACCACACTTATTTTGGGTACAAAACTGAATCTTGGAAGGACATTAGACTACAAGGCTTAGAAAACTTTGTTATGAACTGCAAAAGCAAGGCTTAAGTCTGACAAAGAAATGCTTTTACGCCGTATTGTTCGAAAACACTGCAAAAAGGAGCTTAAAATAAAATCTGAAATAATGGGATGAAACTAATGTTTATGAATAAGTTTTCAGTGCACCTCTCCCTCCTCAAGTCACCCGCTCCTTTCCGAAAGCCTGCTGTTTCTGTTGAATGATAAATCTTTCAATGAGCTGCCAGTCAGGCAATGAGGACGCTTATGGGAGACCGAAACAGCAACAAAGGCGGGGGAGTGGCTCTGGAAACTCCTGGTAAACATGCCAAGGAGCAAAATCGGCAACGGGACTCGCTCACATTTTCAATTTCAATGGAAAGCTGCAACAAAAGCCCATTAAATACCGAGACAATGCCACCCACACGTACACATGAATGCACATAGATATTACATGGCAGCTGGCCCGATGTTTGTTTGCTTTTGCCCTCCTCTCATATCAAGAACCGACTCTGCAAATTATTATGCTGTGATTTTCATATGGGCCCACTCTGGTTCGGCAGCTTGTTTGCCTTGCCTTGGGTACCTGCAAAAATTTCGGGATTGCTAAAATCATTTAACCAGCTTTCCCAAACTTGGAACTAGTTGAGAACAGTTTAGGTATTAAAAGCAATCGATCAGCTTAAAATTAAAACTAATACACAGAATTGCGAAACAAAGGCAACTTTTATTAGGTGTCTTGTCGATACCCCTACAAAATTTAAGTGTACATTTTGTAACGTGATATTAAAGGATTAAAATCACTCAGGCCAAACTCAATTAGATTTTTATTTAAGTTTTTAAAAACATTATCGCAATTGGATTATATTCTTGTGAGATGTAAAAAATTACGTTTAAGGGGAGGAAAAGGGGAAGGGAAATGAAATTACTCCCTTCATTCAGAATTTCTGTACAACGGAAGCAAAAATAACAAATAATTGCCAGAGGTACTGCTCAAAACGTTTAACTTAAAATTAAACTGTTCAAAAATATATACATTTTTTTAAGAAAGTAATTTATATTAGACTCTATTTTAATGATGGATTTTGTGAACAAACTTAATCGGAAAAAACTCGGAAGCTTTTTAAGATTACTCTGGGCTTAGTGAAAAACAACGCGATCCCCTGGGCCACGTGGCAGAAAATAGCATCTAACTTTTCACTTTGGTATCACCTGCGGTTTCGCCGAACCTGAGGACCAATCCCGCAATGACGCACTCCGGCCAGATTGGAAAACAATAAACCCAACAAGACAGGCGGCTGCGGGGTGGGAAAATGCTGTGAAAAGAGCGTGAAAAGTGTTCAATATCCGTGCAGGTGGGAGGTCAGTTTTCCCCCGTTCCTTCGTTCGGGGAGCACGGCAAAGAGAATTGGAAAATAACCAGGGACGAGGGGGGGGCCAGTTGCATTGATATTTAGCAGGCAGGCAGGCAAATCCCCACTTCTGATCCAGAAACCCCATCCAGAAGGGTGGGGAGTCCTGCTGCTGGGTCTTCGCTTCGGTTGCCATGTAAACAAATCGCAAAAGGATAAGGACAAGGCACTTGTAAGCTGGCACTTAGCAGAATCGAACAAATATGTGACTTTTGCACAAAGTTTTTACCTCTTCAACCCAACCCAACCCAACTTCACTATATATATCGAGTGTGCGTGTGGATTTATAGACATTGTTTGGCTGCTCTCTGTTGCTTTTCCCCAGCAAGTTGTGCTATGATTTCTTGCACTTTCCACCTAAACACTAACAAGCAAAGTTTTCCCAGCAATAAGCAAGTATTTGCGGTTGCATTTCGCCGTTTCTGCTCCTGCTGCTGGGGAAAACTGGGAAAACTCTCTGCGGGCGGGCTCCGGGAACTACACTTTCCAATTTTCAACTGGCAAACAAGCGGAATTTTCGATTTCAGTGTGCAAATATTTATGCGGCTAGTAAGGACTTAAAGGTACTGCTTAAGTTGTCTTGAGGTGCAATTCTACCAGGTAGTTGTATTTATTTTGTGCAAAGCAGTCTTTAGTTCCTTAAGTGTATGGTGTTTACTTAAAAAGAAACAAATAATTAAATCATAACTGAATTAAACAAAGAACTTACAGGATGAAATGAACCCACTAGGGGGTAGCTTAAAGTCCTTGCTATAGGTTATTTCTTGTTGCTGGGCCCAGGAAATACAGGCAGTTGGCCAATTATGCTGGCAGGCTCCGCTGGTCATTAAGGTCAATGTGCAAGAATTCATTTTACAGCCTGCAAATGGAGTAAATGTTAAAGGGCGTAATGAAAATCGTGCCGATGCCCTCTGACATTTTCCACCGAGAGAGTGGCAGAAGATATCGCCTGATATGCAAACAACTCCCGAAGGTAACGAATTACGCACAGCTGGCTTGTAGAAAAAGAATGAAAACAATTTTATTTTATTCGCCTCGCGAGAGATTTACAAGGATCCGAATCCTTGCCTCGCATTCCATGGAATTTCCTTCGACTGGCCTCCATTTCTCCCCCCGCCCCGCCCCACAAAAGGGACTCTGCTGGTAAAGCCGCAAATTATGTGCCATTATTCTTAAGGGCACAGCCGCATGAAATGTGACCCAAATAAGATATAAAAAATTTTTGAGTGCCTTGTTAGGCTATGTTGAAAATGCTGGCAAACGCTTGTAAAACACCACCCCAGAGGGGGACGGAGCTACTGCCTCGGCGCCTTGAATTATGCTACGCATTTGTTGACAAACGACTCTGAAATGAGCGGTCATAAAGTTGCCGGAAATTGGCGTTGATTGTTTGGTAATTAATAAAACTTGGCGAGCAAACAAGAAAATTGCCCAAGTAAGTGAAGGTAGTGGCAAATTCCGGTCTAGGATCCATAAATCTAGGGGCCAACGTTTGTGTTGAATATTAAAGTCCAGCCTAAATGATTTATAATACACCATTTTAGTTTAACACATCCATTGGGGCTTTTGTTTGAACTAGCTTACCAGTCAAATTTAGTTACAAACAGTCTTATTTTGGGCTTACAAATGGCCAGCCGTTTTTATTATAATATTTTCAATTTCGTAATATTCGTTTCCATAACTGCCCCCAACAAAATCCCACCGTAATCTATCAAGCTTTCGATGGTTGGGAAAACATTTATAAATCATTTAAGCGCCAAATATGACAATCAGTTGACGAGGAACATGAACAAAAACAAGGTGATGCAGGAGTTTTTAGCTGTCTGAAATGTTTGATACCCTTTTATTTGGTTGACATAACGACACACCACTGAGACTTCATTTATATTTTATGCAACATAATATTTTATAGTATACAATTAAAGCATAAAAATATATTTGTTTTGAACGAAATATCGTTTGTTATATATATTGTTTGTATATTATTATTATTTATTATTTTATATTATTTATTAATATGTTTAAATTATATTTACTGACTTCATAGATATGATTGTGAAGTACTTTTTAAAATGTCTTGTATTAAATACTTTAATAATGTAATTTTAATTCAGTAACGTATTATACTTTTGTAGGACGATGTGTAGGTACCCACCTTGTGCCCAAAACGTCCTACCAGAGGGTACCAAAAAAAATTGACCAGCTAAATTGAGTTTTCAGCATATTTGCATGGCGTATTCAGCATTTTTGGCTGCGAGTAGCCAAAAACAAATGCCTGCGACTGAAATACAAGCAATTGCGGTGCAGTTAAGCGCCGGATTATGTGTTATCAGTCCGTTCTCGGACAATATTTCAATAATTTATTTAAAATAAATACACTAAATTGGAATCCCCCGGCTTTGCATTCGCGCGTAATTTCATCAGCCTGTATTTAACTTGTTTTCTTATTTTTTGCAGAGCTCGTCGAGTGCGCGCTGCGCAATGTCAATTTAATCATCGAACCACCGGCGGTGCGACGGGGCCAGCACGTGGTTCTGCGGTGCATGTACGACCTGGACGGAGCTCCACTGTACTCGGCCAAGTTCTACCGCGGCCAACTGGAGTTCTACCGCTACACGCCTGGCGAATTCCCAAACACGAAAGTCTTTCCATTTCCCGGCATCCATGTGGATGTGAGTATATAATTTATTTTAAAAGTATCCATTGAAAGTTGACTTGTTTTGACTTAAGTGATAAATATGGGGACCCACTATTTTTATGTTTTTAACGTTTAAATATTTTTCAAGAAGCTAAACAAGCTTACAAGCCTTTATATAGAATAGTTGACCTTTTAAAAAATAGGAAAATAAATCTGTTCTTTTAATACTTAATATTAATTATTTAATTTTTATTATTTGTATTTTGTTATGAACGCAATAAACCATATTTAACTTTTAAGAATTAAATAGATTTAATTTTTATTTAATACTCGGCTAAGTGAGTACTTAAATGCCAAAATACAAGCTTACAACAAAAGGAAAGGACGTTTCGGTTCAACAGTTTTAAGATTAACGACGATTTAAAGATTGAGTTACAAAATGTATACCTATTTTGTAGGAAATATTGAAGACAGTTTTGAAAAAGTAAATAAATCCAACATTAGTTAACAAATTTCATTAAGTAATATTTTGTAATATCAAGTTATACAACTTATTTTGATTTCAATTATATTCACTGCATGGGAACCTATGGAAAAACCGACTGAAAAAACGTATTTTACGCAGTCACAAAGCAAACAAACGAAAAACATTAATGGAGCAGTGGAGTAACTCGAATTTTCCATAAGAACGAACCATTAAAGCGTTTCATGCCCGCTGGCTGCACTTTTTGCGATCCACTCCTGGACTCTTTCCGTCTTTCAGTCGTTGGCAGCCTGACCGGTCCAAAGCGAGGCTCCACTTTGATGTCCTTAATTGCGCGCACACTGCATTTATTTATATTGTATATTTTAAACTTTCCGCTCATGCATATTCAGTTTGGCAGTTTTATTGTTATTGGCGGTTATTCAAAAAATGCCAGGGGACACCTGGATGTTCGGGTGCCAGGATGCCAGCCAGGATGCCTGGATGGCGGGATCCCGGAATGCCAGCTCTTGTGGCCGCTATCAACGCTCGCCTATCTGCGGCAAAAATTTCATTTAAATTTTTGCATGCTGCGTCTGAGTTTTGTCGCCCACCTTCAAACTGCAAAAACTGCAATCTGCCGAACGAAAGGTGGTCGGGAATTGAGTCTCGGCTGGGGTAATTCTACTTTGGCTAGATTATTGAAAAAGTTTATCCAGCCGGCGGTGGTTGGGGCTTTAAGGAGGGTGAGTGGGTGCGGGCTGGCAGGTCCTTGCAATTTCGTTGCTTCGATAAAGTTGCTCCGAATCTGGCTAAATATTTCATCAGGCTATTGAGTTTGTGCCGGCGAGTTTATCTTTAGTTTTTGTACTCCTCTTTTTTTTCGTATTTTATTTGTGTTTATTTTGTTTTGTCGTCGAAAACTTTTACTTTACCCAGCCGGAGGCAATTTTTTCCTTTCCCTTCACCCTGCTGGCTGTGTTTGTATTTGTTTGTTTTTTAAGCTGTTTTAATAAATTTAAGTGCATTTCTTTGTTGGTCCCGATGTCGGATTGCGGACAGCTGAGCGATGGCAGGTGGGGCGTCGATTTATAGTTTTTCCTGGGGCAGCATAACATTAGCGCATTTGCGCTCAAAAGAAAATACTTTGTAAGTTTAAGTACTGAAATGTACTTATTTCTTTAAAAGTTGGGCAAATCCATAACGCTTATTAATGAAAATGGCGGTTTGTAAATGTTAAATTTTGTATCCCCCTCCCGAGCACTTATCTTATCTTATCTTATTTGATAAGCAAAGTGTTTGGATTTCAATAGGTATCTTATTATTTAATTTGGAACATTTTGAATTTAAATGTTTTTTTACTTCTTTGTCCTTACGATTTAATAAAGTTTGATATACTTTAAAAATTAGATCAGATTTTTATTTTCAATATTTTCTTTAGTTTGTGTAAATAAATGTTGTTTTTTATTGTTGTGAAAAAGTTTCATATTCGTTTGTTGCCAGAAAAATAATTTACTTTAATGACGTATTTCAAAGGCTTACAGGGGATTTTACAGGTTTATCATTGAAGCCATTTTAGATAATTTAGAGATTATAAAGATGATTCGATATCTAAAAAAAAATTTTAATTTTAAATAACTCTTTTAAACATTATTAAAATGTTGGCTTTAAAGCTTTACCTACATACCTATTAATTTTTTTTGTTGCATTTTTTAAAAAAGTCTTCAAGATTTCAGATTAAGATGGTAAGCCTTTGTTTTTGGAAAAGATAATAAGTATAAGGTGGAGCCTTTCGGCTGAGATGTAAGCCGAAAGGAACATTTCTGTAACTTAGGCTTTAACTGGTTAACATTCGATTTTAAGCGTATATTTCTTTTGAAGACCAGGATTAGGTAATAAGTATGAGGTGCTTCCTTTTGGACTTACCTCCTACCCGATGGTTAAATACCGTATCTGCTTCTTTGCCCCACAGGTAAGCAGCTCGAATGCCACCCAGGTGCTGTTGCGCAACGTGGGATTCGGTCTCTCGGGCAACTTTTCCTGCGAAGTGACCGCCGACGCCCCGCTTTTCTCGACCGCCACCGCAGTGGACACCATGCAAGTTGTTGGTAAGTCTGACTCTAAGCTGATTCAACCAAATTGGCCTAAAGTGCGCTTAAAAGCTTTCCAAGCAGCGCAGAACCGTAGTGAAAGTGAGAGTGGGTGAATGAGTGAGGTGAGTGTATCAGCTATCGGACGGCCTTTGACATTACTTGCCTTTGATTGCCGAGCAGCGTTCCGTATCTAAATTCTGTGGCTGCAAGGGGAAAGTTTTTCGCTTCTTTGGCAATTTGTTTTTGGCCGGGTGGGTCCAAGGTCGCAGCAGCTGTTTCTGCTGGTTGCCAAAGTTTTGCGCTGAAAATTGCGTCATTAACAGGCCATTTCGTCTTTGCCAGATAAGCGGGTGGCTGGAGGTGGGTGGGTTTCTGGCTCTGCTTCTGGGGTTGGGAGCTGCTGTCTGGGGTCATTTGGTAGTCTTACCTGTGCCCCACGCATTTCACGGCTTTATGCGTTTTAAATGAGCGTGGAGCGGCGCGCTCTGAATTACGAATTTAATCAGTGTGGCAGGGCCATGAAATCCAACGAGCTTCACTCCGCTCCGGCTTAACAATTATTTGCCTTCTGCCCATCCAGCAGCTGGCCAAAGTGGTGCACTCTGAATTACATTTTAATATCCAGAAAATCGTCTTAAGTCTCAGACACTACTTACGCTCCCTTTGTAAAAATGTAAAAAACTAAATGGTTGATTTAATTTATTTATTTTAATCATTTATCTCTACATTTTAATTCCCATAAAAACGTTTTTAAAGATAGTTTTCGATTTAATGTGAATCTTTCAGGGAAGAAGATGTCTCAAAAAAACATCTTTAATATTTAAAAAATTAGTATCCTTTTTTTAGGTTTTTATAAGCATTAAAAAGAGTCTGAAATTTGTAGGTAAGATAAGAAATAAAGGAAAAGTTATTGTGCCTTTGTTAATTAAAGGAAAATAACTAAGCTTTCAGTACTTTCAAAATGTATATTTTAAAGCCATAACTCGGTTATGCTGATTTTCTAATTGGTATCCTCGTTTTATGCAAAGTGCATTAAATTAAAGGCACAAAAATTACGCATTTACTTGTGTGGGCTGTGTCTGGCTATTCGCAGCATATGGGGCGTATGCGTAATGCGACCTGATTCGATGGCGCTGCTTCAGCGCTCGTCGGAGTTAATCTTTCTATCCGCTTGGCCTCAAGCATTCGAACTATGCGCTCCGACAGCTAAAATGTGCTTTAGTCGCTGATTTTTATGCCACTTGCTGGGCAGGATTTATCCGCTATTTCCCCGCGATGTTCCCAGCCCCCTGGAGGGTCCTTCGAGCCTTGGAGCCTCCGACCCGGGAGAAAGCCCGCTGTGTGTGCGTGTGTTTGATTGAGAGCTCGTCTGGGCTAATGGCTCACTGGCTGCTTGTTGCCCGGCATTAAACATTCAGATGTCTGCCGTTCTGTCCTGGCCTTTATTAGATTGCCATTGGCTCTGGTTTTGCCTTTGCCTCTGCCCTTGCCTTTGCCCCCCGCCAGCTGTCTGCTTTATATTTAACGCCGCATTTAGCCCATTTAATTGGCCGCTTTTGCGTAACTAGCATCTGGGGATTAAAGCCTTTGATCGTGTATTTGTGTATTTGCTTTAAATTCATGAGCCCGCTCAAGGACGCCTCGCAACTTATTAAAGTTTCATTACGAGCTGCGGCCCTTAATTGGTTGCTCTCTGGCCCTCGCTCCTCGGTCCTTGGTCCTTGGAACCTACAAACATACATCAATGCTGGATAAGCCAGTTGGGAGCTGACACACTGACAGTGGCTGTGGCAGCCAACCAGCCTCAAATCTCGGGCTTTGGCGGTTATGCCCCGACTCTGTATCTTGTATCTATATCTTGAGGTTTGCTGTGTTTTCGGCTGTGGGCTTTGGCGGCTCAGGCCTAATGTCGTCGACACTAAAACCCCAATAACTTGCTGGCTAAACAATAAATTACTGTAGCCAACAGCAGGCAGAAACAGTCACCGACACCGTATTGTTAGTACACAGGGGAAAAACATCACCAGATTATTTTACTCACCAATATTTAGTTGTAAATAAAAGTAGAAGTTAAAACTAAATTTAAGTTTGTTAGTCGGTGCTATGAGTTCCATTATTTTAACCCTGCTAGTGAAAAGAACTTAAGCAAGTCTTAAAGTGTATACAATTCCTTAGCTTTTAAATGCAAAACAAAAGAAACATGAAGGTACATAAATGTACAGTGCTAAACTTATTATAAAATTAAATAAATAATAAACGATTCACATTAAACATTATTTACAAATTATTTTCCAAAAATACCACAATTGTTTTGAGATGACAAAGGAAACACCAGCTTAGATGACCAATTTTTTTCCTGTGCCACGTCTCATGTTAGTTGGCTGACTCAGATTTCCTTGGCTTTAACGACAGCAAACCTATCTCATCTGGTTAAACTTTCGCTTTAATTTCATCGATTCAGCGCGTAGTTGTATCCCGATGGCCGCCTGATGTTTTATGCATCGAGTCAGTCGGCAGTAGTGAGTTGCCCTTAGCCAGGTTAGCCAGTTGTGCGCACTCATTCGCTTATGCAGCCGCGACTACGTCCTCGGTGTAAATAACTCTGAGGTTTAATCGTGTGTTAATGAGCTCAAGTGGCAATCAGATTGCGGCCCAGGGATCCTGCGAGGAGCCGACTGAAAGGAGGTTGAACTGAAAGGAGGCCTGCGTCTCGGCGTCGGCGTGGCACATAAAATAAACACTTTGTCCTTGCGAGGCCGGCAATTCAAGACGTTCAGAGGGTGGCAAGGACATGGGGCGTGGAAAGTGGGTGGCCGGCCCCAAAAGTTATGATAATTTTGGCTTTCATTAAGTCACATCTCCGCCGCCCATCTTCTTCGGTTGGCACGAGTCAAAAGTTTATAGTTGGCAAACATTTGGGCAGCCTTAAGTTTAATAACTTAATGACACGAGTCGAGGCTAAAACCAAGTGCAAAGTAGGCTGGTCAGCTGCTAAATTAAGCTCCAAAGGCCCTGGCTCACACTGGTCATGATTAATAAGTTTTGAGCATAAATTCAAAATTAGAAACTTAGACCCAAATTTAATAAAGTTTAACGAAAAACGAATACACCAGCGCTCTATATTACGCATCAATTAGAATAAATTATTAAATTGTATAGATCAGGGGCGTATTTAGAAAAATATTTGGGGGGGGGGGGGGTTCAAATTCCTGGGTCCACGCTTGGTATAGACACCAGTAAACCATATGTTAAAATTGGTTTTATTACGGGTTTTTAAATGTTTTCAAAAGGACAGAAAAGTATTAAACCACATATAAAGATTTCAAACAAGAACGCATTGCATACATTTGCATACATATTTCCTAACAGTATTCAAAGTCATTTAATATAGCAACATGCCTAACTAACTGAATACCTTAACTCCTGTATGTATTTAACAAATATTTTAAAACAAAACTTGATTTGTTATACATTTTTTTTTTGCAAATTAACTTGAGAAAAGTGTTCCGCCTGAAATCGAGTACATTTGGACAGTGTGCACTCGCAAACTGACCCTCATTAGGGGGAATTTGACGGCCAAGTCTCAAAGGCAAAGCCAAAGGAAAAGACCGGCCAAGAGGCATTCGAAGCTGGCCCGCAAAAAGGTCAAAATCTGCAAGGCAAAAAGCGCAGGCGGAGAAGTGGACAGAGATTAGGAAGCGCTCCACACAGAGCACAGGGACCCAGAAAGTTGGCTCGAGGCGGGGAAAGAGCAAAGTTGCCGCCGCCTTTGTCATGGAAATTACTTTCTTCATTAGTTACTTTGTTGCTCTGGCCGGGACTTGTGGTAGTAGTTGCTTGGCTTGGCTTGGCTTTGCTCGGTTGTTCTCCTAGCCAGCTCCTTCCTGGTTGACTTAATTAAAAAGTTAAGCGTGGCGAGCGCCCAGGATCTTTGTCTTGCGGTTGTGATTGAGGGGTTCTACGGGCTTCCGCCTCCACTCATGGGCCTATTAATGTGTTTTGTGTCAGTCCGGCTAACTAATTGAATTGTCCCGAGTTAAGCCTTTTTCAATTTTCCAAAAAGAAGAAAATGTTTCACTTTTCATTTGATAGAATAACAGAGTCTTTAACCAATATTTAAACTTTATTAAAGCTCCTAAAAATCTGCTTTGAAAATTGAGTTAAAATAACTGCAAATACTTTGAAATATTTGTGGATGCCCTGGATTTGCGTGTTTTTTAATATCAAAAGCAATTCCTTAAGCCATTTAAAATCATTGACCGATTGATTTGTTTCAGTTAAAAGTTTTATTTAAAAAAAAAAAAAAAAACGGTAGCCAGACAGTTACATGGCCTCGTTTGATTGAGATTTAAACTAGGGATGGCGAAAAATAATGTAAAAAAAAGTCCTATATAAAATTGTTTAATCCTTTTGGTGATATTTTTCCTATTTTTCAGAGCTGCCCGAAAAGCGTCCGCAGCTTTTCACGGAACACACGCGCTACGAGCCCGGCGATGTCCTGCGGGCAAATTGCAGCACTCTCCCGTCGCGTCCGCGGGCAGAACTCACATTTACCATCAACAACATGGTGGTAAGTACTCCCAACTCCACTCCGCAATCATTCCTATGAAATATGGCCGACCTGGTTGGACGGTCTGCTTCAATTTATATCTTTCTGGGGCTTCTGGGGTGAGTGGAAAACAAATCTGACAGCGGGTCAGCGGCTATTTTGTGTTCAAAGCCGAGCGGGTTCTTTGAAGTGCTTGTCTAGTTGGCTGAGAAATGAACACGAAAATGGGCTAGGACATGACTTTAATCAAAAGGGTTCTGCTCCGTTTTCTTTTTCTTTTTCTGTTTTTTTTTTTTGGTTTCCCAACATTTGCCTTGGGGCTCGTCCATCCGTCAACGTGGCGTATGCGCAATTTCACAGCCTGCCTGCCAGCATGAGGATTGTCATGTGTATTAACAATGCATATGAGAAGACAGAAAGAGGCAGAGTGTGAGAAGGCCAGGGGCAAGCTGCACGAGGAGTCTGATTCTGCCGCATCTGTGGCTGGTGTGCCCGCTTTGTCATTTAGTTACTGTGAAATACAGATTTCTATGCGGTCGCAAACATGACACCAGATCTTTTGTCCCACGCCAACCGCCAGTGCTGCCAAAATTTGTAAGCTTAAGAGGCAGAAAGACAATACAAAAAAAAGTCATGTTTATGCCTTCACTTTAGTTATCCGAAAACACAAATTAAATTTTACTACAGTTTTTCTAGAATCGATTAGAAAATCCAAATTAAGTCAATAGAATTGTGTTTAAATAAGGGATGTGGTAAAGGTATAAAAAAGAATCGAATTAAAATTTTTAAAAATTAATAAGAAGTAAAAGGAAAATAGGTTTACTTATAGTTATATTTATGTATACATTTTACTGGTTATTGTCTTGTGTATAAACATTATGCCTAGAATATTATGGTTATATTTTTTGTTGTTATATTTTTATAGTATACGAAATTTCATATGCTCTGAATAATTTTGTGTTGACCCTAAAAACATCCATTGATGAAGGAAAGTGTCAACACTGAGGATCGAGGGCAGAAGTCACAGCTGTGTGTGCCGGCTCCTTCCAAAACTCTCATGGCTGCCATTCCTTGTGGATTTTCACTTTTTTGTGCTGTCGTGTGCCATTGTTGTCCTGCGAGCTCTTCCATTGCAATATTATGAATATGCATGCCACATGCTAGCTCCCCTTTATTTTCCTGATTTTCCTCTGCTTATAATTTTTGACCCAGGCCCCGATGTCAAGAGCAGTTCAGGTTCAGAATCGGTCAAGGCGAGGCTTCTGTATTTCGCTCTATTTGCGGTTGAAAAGGGTTGTGTCTGTGCCAGGGGCCCTTGAAGCGAAGGAGTCTGCTGATCCTGCATCCACGTGCTTAACAGGTTGCCCACGTTTTTTTTTTTTTTTTACCTTTCTACAGCAAGTGCAACCGCATTAAGAGTCCTTTTGATTTCCAAGCTGCTTGCTATGCTAAAGATGAGTCCTGCTCAGCGGTTGGAACATTTTACTTGGCGAGGGTTTAGTTTAGGATGAATGTATAATTTTTCACCACAAAAGCTTTCAATTGGTTTGTGGTTTGAAAAATATTATGCGGAATGAATAACAAACCAAGCCAGTGCGTGTATGGAAATCAATTTTATATTGAAATAACTAAAGGAATGTCTGTGCAATGCGTTAGAATACCTACTCGAAAAAAAGTACCCCAATTTAAAAGCTTGAAGCTGTGCTTATTTATGTGTATTATTTTGCACTGGACTATAGACATTTTCTTACAATCTTTTTTTCAAGTTGCTATCTTATATCCCTTTTAAGGATACCCTCTTTATTAGTCTTTAAAGTGCTCCACTGTTGTCAATGCCGTTGAAAAATGGTTGCCACATTCCAGAAGCGCACTTGGCAAGCTCGCATTAAACATGATAAATGAATTCAAATCATTTGCACCGCAATAACTCGCAGGAACGGAAGGGAATTTTCGGGGGGAATATTCAAACGGGTTGTGTTGCCTGGAAATAAAATGATAGCTTATCGGGAATGCCTCTCCAAATGCCACTGATGCTGTGCGGTGGGGCTGTTGCGGGTTGAAGGGCCGGGGGTTGCTGCAGGGGTTGTTAAGGGGATGGAATGGGCCAAACGGAGCTGCAAGGACATTGAGAACTTTTGGCAATGGCATCCAATGGCAACGAGACAACAAACAGTAAGCAAACGTGGCAGACATTGACTAAAATTGAGTAGAAAACGATACCGCAGGAGGAAGATATATTACAATTGCCGATCACAGGAAACAAATGAATATTTCATGCTGTGCAAATCAACATGAGGGAGGCAGGGGCAGGAAAACACACCCACACACCCGCACACCACACACACACCACGCACACACTCAGGCACTTCCGACATTTCCAGCAAAGTTTACGTTAAAAGGTGCGCCGGCAAGGAGCCACAACTTTCTGTTGACAAAAGTTTTTGCGGTGAAATGCCACAGGAGTAATTTGCAAGAGGTCCGGATCCCAAACTCCCTCACTTCCAACGCCCGAAAACCACCCAAACACACAAACAGCAGCGGTAAACACACTAGCAGAGTGTTTTTTTTAAAATATACACAAGTAAGAAAGAAAGTGTAATGTAGGGAAATGTAAACATATCTAATTTCCACCTGAAAAGAAAATAAAAGAAAAGCATATCTTTCAATACATATAAATTTTGGGAAATGTAATTCCAAGGCAAAAATGTTTCCAAATTGCAAATCAAGTTTTTCGGTGTTTTAACAACTTATAGTTCAAAAGGAACATTATTACCTTGGTTCGCATGAAATAATGTTTTCTGAATATACAATATTTGAATTCTCTTTTACAAAGGCTTGAAGGTTTTTAAATTTGCTATGAAAACTAAACTTCAATCTATTCTAAAACAACAAACTATTCCCACACTCGAACTAAATGTTTGCCAATTTTTATTTGCGATACTCGAAGAGTAAGCAAATACTGTAAAAGTTGAAATGTCTGTCCGTACAAACGTCGAGATCTCGGGAACTATTAGAGCTAGAACCACCAAATTTTTTTATTGACTTGTATTGAGTAAAGCCAGATCAAGTTATGTTTCAAAACCTGACCACGCCCCTTTTTACGCCCACAAACCGCGAAACTCTGTGGTGTCCACATTTTTAATGCATAGAGAAAAGGGCCATTATAAATGTTGTTTGTATTGAAAATATCTACTTCAATATCTAAAAATTTTGAAAATCTGGCCATTTTCAAAAATTGAGAAAAAATTTTTTAAAAGGGCAATCAGTACGGAAACTTTTTTTTTATTGTGTTCTAGTAAAAGTATTCTAATACATAAATAAAATTTTTTTGCTTCTCCATTTTTAAAATAATGATTTTCATATAATATTTCGATTTATACATTGACGATGTCTATAGAATCCAAAATAATAAGTTCTTAATTCAAAACATTAAGTAGTAACAATTAACAATTAGTGTTATTTTTTTTCCGGGCTGCTACTATTTTGGCCGCACCTATGCCTTAACATCCAGCACCCGGTGACATATGTGCCTTGGGTTTAAGACTGCTGCTGTGGCTCCATTTCGGGATCCCGGCTGTTTCCGCCCTGGGGCCCAGGCATTAATCATTCGGCATGTAAATTGCCAATTAATAACTGCTGCATGTCATTTGGCTTGGGCTTAAAAATGCTACGCAGAATTTGCCATCATCGGGGTTGAACGAACGCAGGAATCTTCCAGGGGCGCTTGCCAAACTTCTAGGCGCATTCGCATTAATGAAGACAAATAGCACTTGAGCCCTGCCAAATTTAGCGGAAAATTGAAAAAAGCTTCGAAGCCAGCAGTTGGCAGCTCCTTTATGCCATAGTTTTTGCCCTTCTATATGTGCTGAACCTCCGAGCATTCTTGGCAGCCAGTAAACCAGCTACCAGTTACCAGTTACCATTCCATCGCAGTAACGGGCCGAGAGATATTGCAGTGCTATCCACAATTTATTTGTTATTGATACGATGGCAATGCATTGCGCACACAAACTCATACATGTAGCATGGGGCTGAGGGACAAATTGTGCACTATATTGGATGAAATATAAAATATATTTATTGTGTTTTTGCATCGTCCGAGGGGGCGGAGTCAAAAGGGTTTCGGTTGAACGAACGCATGGAAATTTATGCCTGCAGTCAAAGTGTCACTGGGGAGTAAAATTGGTAAAAACCCAAATTCCTGATATTATTCATTCCTGTTACCAGAAAAATAAGTTAAACTAATAGGGCTCAGCTTCTTTGCTTTACTTCGAATCGTTTCTACCACTAAATCAATGTTTTAAAGACACATTCCTAGCAATCTCTTTAGAGAAAGTTGAGAAAGTTTAATTTGAAATAATTCGAAATTAAATAATCATATTTAAATCAAATTTAAACCATTTTGAATTTAAACTCCTGAAAATTATTCATGTTTGGGATTAAAGCCAAAATTGTTTAATTACCGTAAAAATAAAAATCTGGTTACAAATTCGTCTTAACTACGACCAAAAATAACACAAGTGTCCTTTTAGGTACAAATGTCAGCAATAAACAAAATATACCAAAAATAAAATTGTTCAAAACAAACAAAAGCGGTCCCTTGAGAGCTTATCTAAATTCATGTAGAAATAAAAATTCCTGCTACAAAAACTTCTCCAAACAAAAAATTTCCTAAATATTCTCGTATAGTATTTGAGCAATAAATAAAATGTATCATAAGGGGATTACTTGAATGGGGTGCATGCCGAAACCAAAGCGTTCCATAAAGTAGCTTTATTCCAGGCTTACCTCGGACCCACATTCCATTAGTTTGTTGTTTTGTCAGTAGAGCTGCTTAGATGCAACACGAAGTGCAACCATTGCCGAAATTCACACATAAGTTTTGGGCTTGAATTCTCAGAGACAACTATTAAAAACATTGTATTTTTGGTGTATGCAGAGAACCGGGGAAAAATAAAGAAAACTGGCAAGAAAAATACGTTAATGGGGCTGCTTAAACATCTGTTTTTTTGGCATGCACATGCGTATGGGGAAAAATTATTTATCAAAGCGCAAATCCTTTCGCACACACAGAGGAAAGAGACTTGGCGATGGCGCTGGCGCTGGCGAGTGGCAGATTCTCTTATGGCAACAATTTTACAGTGAATTGCACTAAATAACTGCCATTAAGCATAAAAGCTGTTCTCGCATGAAGGAGCTGCTGGCAGCATTTAAGCCAAATGCAAGTTTAAGCATCTTAGAGCTGGCGCAAATAAAGTGGACTTACGCAGCAAGGACAGGGACATGGCCAAGGATACAGATACGGATACGGATGTCGGATGCGGACCAATACGGATGCAGGCCAAATGAATGGCAAAAATGGCGCATAAGAAGTACAGCAAAAGAAAGCTTCCAACCAAAGGCTCAGAAAGCCTGGAAAAGCCTGCATACAACTGGCTAAAACTTTCGTCAAATGCGTTGCAGTTTTTGGCCTTTTTCGATTTTTTCGTTTTTTGCCAGCTGGTTTTGGTTCTGGCCATGTCCAATGTCCCACTGTCCCAACGTCCCAAGTCCCTAGTTCCATGTCCAATGGCGGCAGTCCTTGCATGTCCTGCTGCCACTAATGTGTGCAATTGTGTGGGGCCTCCGGCTCCTTTTGTTATCACTCGGTACTTGGAGGGGCAAGGGTATATTGTTTTCAAACAGATTAAGTTCAGATTGCAAAGAGTCAATGTCAACATCAGTATAATCCCCAGTGTTTTGTGCAAAAATGGATTTGGACAGGCCAGGAAAGGTGGTTGCTACAAATTTGGTTTATATTGCAAAAGAAGAGATCAACGATCTCATGTTTCATTACCATGAATTAAAATAAAATTAAATTTTAAATAAGGAAATTAATTAATGTATAATTTTATGGAACTTAAACAATTGATTTATAAATCAATTTCTAAAAATAAATTTGAATATCAATTTTAAAAGTGTAAATCTACGTTTCAAAAGTTTTGCTTTTATTTAGAGTTTAATAATTTTATATTTTCAAGTTTTCATTTGAATTTGTTGCACAATTTTTTTGATTTATTAAATAAATATATATATAAATCAAACTTTAATAAAATGTGTTGGTTTTTAGAGCTGAAAACACAATCAAAAATATTATCATAAGATTAAAGGGCATTTATTCGTCGGTTGAAGATTCTAAATAATTTTTTCTTTCGTATTCGGTGTTTGTGTTGTGCTCAGACGCCGCTGCTTTTTGCTGCATTGCATTAACACAGATAAAGTTCCTTGATACATAATTTCCATGCATACAGAAGTGTCTCCCAGCACATGTGGCAAATTCCCCGACTGCCCCTGGTACTCCACCCCCTGGCCCAAGGGCCCCCTCCTCCGCCGCCGCCACTGCTCTTTGGCAAACTGTGCCAACTTGCAAATGGCGACAAGATGCTGGCTGGCAAAAGTTTTTTCCTTCTGCTCTGTCCGTCCAAACGGCCAGAAGGAGAAGTACAAACAAAAGTATTACGAGCGTGAGGGCTAAACGTTGCCAAATGCTGAATCCTTCCCCCGCCACCCCCCAAACCATCGAGCCTTAAAATATGCAAATGCATTTGCGAGCGTAAAATAAACAGGCACAGTCTAAAATTATAATCCCCTTGTACGCTACCCCTAGCACTGGGAAAACCTCGTCTTTAAATCAAGATTTTAAGCCGGGTAGCCGAAGACTTCTAACTGGTTTCCATTGGACAGTTTTTAAATTACATTTTGAAAAATGATTTAAAACTTTGTATTTAGTTTTGGTTTTTGAAAAGATTTGAAATCGCTTACGAAACCACAAATTAGAATTATGAGGACGTAAACCCTATAAACTCCAAATTACAACTTTGCATTGCAAGCATTTTGGAAACAAATGCAGAAGTTTTTAGACCCTAAGTTCATTTTTAAGTTCATAACTATTTTAAAACCTCTTTGGTATTTTTTGAATTTTTTTAATACAGATAACCAATGTGGAGACCCAGTACATACGCACCGTCGATAATCTGATTGCCTCGCGGATTGCGCTGAAGCTGCAGCTGCAAGGAGTTCACTTTTCCAGCGTGAATCCGGCCATCTACAACAGTGTTTACGGGCTGAACTCGGTGTACGGGCACGGCGGTCCGGTGTATGCACCGAATCCGAATCCGGGAGGATTACTACTGCGCTGCTCGGCGCAAATCGGGGACCTGTACCAGGAGTACAAGGAAATCGAGCTGGGCACACCCCAAAAGGATCCGATACCGGCACGTGGTGAGTTACCGGTAACTCTGAGCCGATTACGCCAGATCCAACTGACTTCCGTTTCCGGTTCTTTCTATTTTCTTTGGTTTTGTTTTTTCTATTTCCCGCCTGCAGTTACGCTCTCATCCGACTCGAGCTTGAAGAACTTTTTCAGCTCGTATTTCTCGACCTCGGCATCGGCGGCATCGCGGCTTCTGCCCGGCGTCTGTGTGGCGCCGCTTGTAATGGCCATGCTGGCGGGCTTGTTCCGGCTAATTGAAGTTGCATTTGAGACCTGCGATGCCAGCAAGATGTCCAGACATTCGATGACACATTCCAGGGAGCGAAGGGAGCAGCGTCCAGCTCTTCTGTCCAGCTGCAGCGCCTCCAAGGCGTCCCGACAGCAACTGGCCTGGCCAGAATCAAGGACACAAACTCTGGCCTAGGCGAGTGTTACCAGTTAGTTAAATACTTAAGTAATTCAGATATATTGGGGCGTTTCACAAGATCTTGAAAATTATAAAATTTTTTGCTGATAAAATATTTTGTTTGTATCTGAAACTTAACAAACTGCCTACAAAAAGTTTAATCACACTGCATTTGAACGGGCTTAAAGTCGTTTCAGTAGTAACAAAACTTTTTGAAGCCAGTTTGGGTTTTAATCATTTTTTATTTTAACAGGTTCAGTGAAGCCCCTAAATTTTTTTAATTTCAACGATCTTCATTTGACGACTGCTTCTCACGCGGGCTTTTATTTTCCAACCGAAACCACATTTTGAAATGAGGTGTCTACTAGCGAGCTAAAGAGAAAAAACCAAAATAATACAAACCAAAAATGAAAACAAATTAAGTTTAAGCAAACATTTATAAACTAGCCTAGTCGTAAAAACGAAAACCGAAGGTTGGACATCAGAACAGCAGAGTTTAAAACCTATAAAGCAGGACATACACAATTCAAATATAAATGTTTACACTAAAACAAAAACCCAAAGTACATGAAATTACTGATTCTACTTTAAATGTGCAAAATACCAAACAAATAAACCGAGGTAAAAAGAGTAAAACAAAACAAAAACAAAAATCAAAGGTATGTGTTCGAAAGCCCTCAAGAATGCGTGTAAAATATATTTAAAGTAAAATATTAACTTAATTTAATTTAAAGTAAATAAATCAAAGCCTTGTATGGGCATATTGTAAATGGTGGTGAAATTAAATAAAATGTGTGTTAATTTTAAATGCTGACTTGGTGTTTATTTATTATATGGCGTTGGCTTTCAGGTTCTTACTAGACAACAAATTTGTAGCTTTCAAATTAAATAGACCTTGCTTTGTCTTTGTTTTTTTTAGGGTTTTTTGACCGGTGACCTAAGAGATTTTCCGATTCAACAAATTTTCACTGTTGATTTTTGGCGTTAAGAAATCTTACTGAACATTTTTGCAACAAAGGAGGGTTTTTTTCGAAGCCCACCCCTTCTGGCTATTGTCTGCATTTAGTTTGCCTGCCAAAGTGTGAAAAAACTTGCCGTTACGCAGCGGAAGATCTGAAAGAAATATAGAAGACGGAATCTAGTACAATGCAATGCATACTCCCCTTCCGCTTTTCCAGCACTTTTCCTTCTTTTTCTTCCCGTTTCCGTTCTGCATGCGCATTTTGTATTATATTTTGTGCTTCCTAGTTTTCCTCGACGCTTTTCCGAAATTATTGAAGCGCGCTTTGTTATTTCTTTTCAATTGCGGCCAAGAGGAGTCGTTTCTTTCCCTTTTTCTAAAGGGGTTCGTTCCCCTCTGCCTGTTATCACAAATAATTGTAGTTATGTATATTTGCATACATAGATTCATACTTATACGTGCTGGTTTATAATGTTGCACAGCGGCAAAAACATTTGAATTGCATAGAAAATATGGAGGCAAATAAAGGCGGGTAAACATAAAAATCCATTTAAATTCCCATTGGTTTGCCTGTCGTCTGGAAAGTTCTGCGTTGTACATATATTTAAATTAAACTGCAAACAACAAGCACCGAAATAATGGCTGTATAAAGTATCAAAATACAAAGTAAAGTTATGCGGTTCCGTATCGGTAGCAGTTGCTGGAAATTCTTTAGCTTAACAAGGAGACCCACAAAAAATTCAGTCTTTTTGGAAAAATTTAACTGACTTGGCTACAAAAAAATGTTGAAGATATATTAAAATGAATAAAAAGTTACAAGAAAATAATTTTTAGGAATTTTATTTTTACATCTTAGAGCCATAAAATTTTAATTTAAAATTTTAGTAATGAGTGCTAAAAAATACTTAAATTTTATAATAAAGCTTTATCTTTTTTTTCTTCAGTAATGTCAATTTTAAATTCTTAAAATAGATTCAAGCTCGTTTTAACTACATCAAGAAACCCTTACAATAACAAACAAATAGAATAATGAAAATTTAGTAGGGGAAAAACAAATACAAGTGAGAAATGTTAGGTTAAACTAAAGAAGTCAGCATTAAAAATTAAGTATTAAAATTAATTAATGAAAATTACTTGTTTGAGCAAATTGACTGTGCAAGTAAGTGAATTGTTTCTACTTTGCTGGCTCAAATAGAGCCAAAATTTAATTTAAAAGTACCTCCTTCAATAAGTAGGATGGCCCACATACCGCAGCAAGATCCTTCAATCATTTGATCAACAATTCGCACGCATGTTTCGGTCCTCGAACATACGCTCTGGTTGTAGATGGGCAATTAGATACTTTATTTATTTTTCACAGGACACGGCCTAGTATGTAGAGTCGATACTAGTGCAAAACAGTATCTGAATTTCAGCGAAATGATGCAGTGCCTGCTAATTGAAGTCAGCTAATTTGCATTGCAGATAGCAGCAACATGGAAAAGGCACATGCACATGTCCAGTGTCCTGTGCTCTGTGTTCCCTGCTCGGATTGTGGACCCATGCTTATTTACGTGCAATTAGACGGCAGCGAGTACGTGTCCTGCGAAAGGACCTGCAAAAGTCCGGAACGGAGAGCACAGAGTGAACCAAATTGAGTTTGACAGACCACAGAGCACAATTAAAATCAATTAGCTACGCGCATCGAATTACAAATTGATTTATTTATGATGTTTCCATCCCCGCCACAATCGGTGGTTGGTGGTTATCCTGATTCCTGATTGCAGTTCACGTGTGGCAGGGGGGGTGGGGGCGAGGTCTCTGTTTGCTTTTCTCACGATATCCTGCGACGTCCTCCTGACCTGCGTGTCGCAGGATGTCAAGTGTGCATTTCAAATGGCCAACTAACGCTGTCGTCGCGTCATCGCTTCAGCGTCATCGAACCACCAATCCCAGTCCCCGTTTCAGAACCTTTTTCATTTACTCTGGGAAAAAACCTTACATTGTGCGGGCGAGCAGCGTAAATTGACTCCATTGATTCCCGCTCAAATTTATAGTTAGTGGGCTGACACTTGACTTTCGCTCCAATATCATCGAGCTGCGTTCAGAGAGCAGATTGCTAAGTGCACTGAGGCAAAACGCAGTTGAGATTTAATAATGACTTGTTTTGAATATTAGTAAACATCTGTAGTTTATATTATACTTGTTTTCCAAGACGAAACAAAGCGGCAATTTATAAAGACGATTTAAGACAATTACAATAAATATATACTTTTTAAAGAAAAACTTGTGTTCAATAATGTGTACATAGTAACCACCTTTACACTTAGTATATCTCCTTAAAAAACTGTTATGAAATAGATTTTGTACAGGGAATGTAAAAATTGTCAAATCAAAATCTTATGAACAATTTGAATTATTATGTTAACTTTGCTAATTGTTATTTTAAAATTTTATTTTAATTTAAAGTCACATTATTTTTGTGTGTAAACAACGCAGGCACGTATTAGCACCGCTGATTTTCACATTCAATCGCTTTGGCCTGGTTATTAAGCGTGATTGAGGGAAACCCCATGGGTTTTCTCGAAGCCCCGATACACACGGCGGATGTGCGATATTTATCGGCGCTTAACAGTGATATTTGTGCCGACGAGAAGCGTTCAATGTGCATGGGGCGTGATTAACGAAAATGTGCATTAAGTGTGCATGAGTGCATTGATTAATAGAGCAAGGACACGAATCGGACCACGTTAAAGCTGCCGATAAGCAAATTTGCAATCACTTACTTAAAGCAAAACGCAAATGAGGCAGCACGAGTGCACGATAAATACGACATTAATACCGACAATGCATCGACTATAAGCGATGTGGTCCAGTCCTTCGAAATGGACACACCCATTTTATCCTGGGGGCCCGGGAGAGATTTGAGGCGCCCCAAACTCATTTAAATTGACAGAGAAACTACTTGGCCTGTTGGCCTGCTTTTTATCACAAATATTCTCGGTGCAGGAAAGGGCGCAATGAAAATAAATAAATGCGCCGCTGAGCTCCCACAACTGTCTCCTCGAGCGGCAGATGTGTCACTTTTCACATAACTGCAAATGGAGGAAATGCGGGACCTCAATGCCAGATCGCCAGCTTCATTCGGAATTGTTTGCGCCGAGGACGAGGACGAGGACCAACGGACAATTTACCATGGACAGGGGACATGAAGACTTATTAAGAAAAGTGTTGCAGCCTCATGAATAAACAGTGCAATGAGATGTGATGCCTCCGAACGGACTGAAAGCCAGTTGTCAGTTTGCAATTCCTTGAGTGCCGCTCACAATGAGCCGAAAAAGGAAGGGAAAGGAAGTACAATGTATATATTATATATGTACTATAAGGAAAGGAAAGGAATGGACGGAAGTGCAGCAGCTGACCAAACGGAGTGGACGTCAATCTCAGAAGAATCTGAGAAGCTGGGCACTTATCGACCCCCAGCACATATGCACACACTCGAAAAAATCAAATCCTAATTATTTCCAATGAACGAAGCATCTAATAAATTATTTCCAAACTGTTGCACCTTATTATTAACCAAATACTTTAGTTAACTTAAATATTTTCAATTAAAATATTGGTCTACCTAATAAATATATATTTTTAACTTCCTATACGTTTCAAGATTCTTTTTGTCATAAACTAACTTTTAATAAAAGTGTTTAGCCAAGAGAGGAAGTTAAAAAGACCATTTAAAAAGGAACCAAAGAAAAATATTATATACGCATTATTTCCTCTAAGTGTATGTAATCCCCTTTGCGTTCCTTGCCATCTAAAGGTAAGCCTTTGGGACTACCCCTAACTTAATTTCGTACTCAGGCCTCGGAAAAAAGGGTTTATTAAATTAACATTTAACATTTTAGATTTTTGGGACGAGCTGAAAACTTTGGCCGGACCTGCCTCGTTTATGCAAAGTGTCGCCTTATTGAATTTGCAGTGAGGAACTTTTGTCATCGTCGGACAAGTGCTCCAAATGAGTGCGGAAAAGTTGGACCGACGTCCAGAACTCTGGAACTGGACTTGGGACTGGGACTGGGACTGGTCAATGATCTCTAAGCACCGGGGAGCACACACGAAGCAGAATTGGATTTGGAGTAGGAGCTGCCATTATATATGTACATATATCTGGGAGGAGGACACTTGGACCCGCGCACGCCTTCGTGTAATAAACTTCAAAAAATAATTTCAGCAACGTCTACGACAACTAAAACTTGACACTTTTCAAAGAAAGTTTCTGTGGCCTGAGTGTTGGGCAAAAGGAAGTTGGGAAGCCCCGGGTGCGGTGTGGGCAGTGACAGCTTAATTTAATTTGCGCACAAATTTCCAAACTTGTGAGTTATCGAAATTTGCACATAGTTGTAATGAATTATGCAGCAGCATCCAGCATCCGAGAATAACTGTTGCAAAGTTTTCATATAATTTAATTTGCTGGCATAGAGGCATCCCGGAATTCGACTGCTTAAAAATCCAATTACTGGCGACAGTGGCCTCGCATCTCGCATGCCAATGCCAATCATCATAAAGCAGTCTTGGGCCCAATTTCCAGTCCCTCGTCCCATGCCCATCAAATCAGATCGAATTAAGCCGTGAAGAGACAAATACGTACTTGGGAGAGCTCGAGTTCGCACGATTCGCCCAGACAACAAGAAAACTTTTAATCCATATTAAATGAACTTTTCTGCACAATTTTCATCAAATTTATTTTGTATTTATTTACACTTTTGTTTGGTTTTTCGTTCGCACACTGCAAGAACAATAAGGAACAAGGACGAAACTTTTGTCATAAAATTTGTTTTTATGTGCCCTGCATGGGGGAGGACTTCTTTATATGCCAACTAAACCGGAACCGGCAAATGCCTCACGTTCTTCATTATTTCCATCAAATAGCTCCGAAATTGTTTGGCTTTTTATTAGTTTTCGCTCCAGTTTGTGAGAGTTAAGGGATTGTTTTTCCATTTTCCATTTTCCGAAAATCTCCAAATTTAATAACTTGCTTCCCTTTGACTATCCACTTGCTTTGGCAACTATGTATGTGCAGTGCACTAATTTAATTTTAATGATTTCTGTGCTCGGCCCACAAAACAAACAAATTACGGCAAACAACTTTGGAACAAACTTTTGGCTTAATTCGGTAAATGCAAAATGCAAAATGCGAAAGCGAACAACAAAAATACGCGTCCTCGTAAAAATGCAACAAACTAAAGTCGTTGAACTTGTGCGAAATGCCCAACAAGTTGCTGTTGCTTTCGCATTTGCTGTTAAAGTTAAAGTTGCTGCTGCTGCAGTGCAATTTCTGTTGCAGTTGCAGTTGCCAAAGTCTAAGTTAAAGTTAATTGTATGAAACTTAAGTGGACACTTAACGCAATTTCCGGCTGAAAGTACGGCAGAAAGAAACAAACAACTTTTTGCCCAAGATTCTGTTCCAAACTTTTGCATGGCAGCCTTTACCCATAGTGCACATTCACATAGGTATATGATACGTATTTTGAAATTTATATACTATATACGTAGTATATGTAATCTTCTAGTCATTGTAGGCCCAATAAATTTGCATCTTGAAGCGTTAAATAAAACAAATAGCTCCAGCTTTCCCGAATGTTTAAATGCTTTGGGCCCAGAATACGGGAGTATCCGTAATGTGCAACACCGACAATGCCAAAACACCCAAAAATATGTACATGTACATTTAGACAAACACATGTTACAAGCAGCTGCAGTGGCCAGTTGTTTATGACTGCAGATTTGGGTGAGGGGCACAGGAAGGAAGGTGCCGGGGTCACAGGTCCATTGACAAGGTTTTGTTCGGGTGCCTTGGCTTTTGTTTTATGGCCTATGCGCCTGCCGGGCAATAAATTTATAGAATATTTAATATGCATATTTGCAAATAAATGATTTATGCCTGCTAGGTGTGTGAGTTGGCTTAAGTGCGTCTACATATGTTTTCCTGCCCACACTTGCTTCTGGCTCCCTGCCCGTTGCCCGCTGCCTGCTTCTGTTTCAATTTAGTTGCCAATGTTATGATTACACTGGAGAAAATAATCAGCAAGTTCTTGATTTCAAAGTCCAGAATATTAATGTAAACTTTAATTTTAGTTGCACCCCGCTTGTCAAAGATAGTAAAGAAAAAAAAACAGGAATAATCAGCAAAGTTAAAAAAAAAGCACTTGAAGTCAATAACAAATTCAGAAAAAACCATCTCAGTTAATATCGAAGTCTTTAATGAAATTACCAAAAGGAAAGTTGATTAGTTAGCCAAAATATTTACCATAATTATAGCATTGGCAATAGTGTTTTGTGCACCCCGTTTATCAAAAATAGTAAACTAATCCTCAGGCAGCACATGAAACAATAGAAATACTACACAGTTTCATAACTAAAGCACTCAGGTAATTAGCTTCATTGTAGACCGATTTATAGCCCTTTCTTATCAGAAGAAAACCAGACACCTCAACTTAAAATGGAAGTCTTTGTCTTGTGATTGGCCCAAGGAAATGCTGTGCGTGTGAGGTGATTAGTTAGGCTCAATATTAGTTATAGCAGCCAATGCCTGAAATTGTGTTTACTTTCACGTTTGCATGTTTCTGGTTTCAATAAATTTGTACGATTTTCCTTCAAGTGCATTCATAGGAGGAGTTTATGAACCAACCATCAGGCCACATGTTGCCAGGACTTCCGCGAATCCTGGATCCAATCCCAGCTCCTTCCACTTTCCCATCACCAGAGCAAGCACAAGTAGATGCACAAGCAAGTTGTACAAAGTTTACACAAAGTAATTTGTATGCACTGCAATTGAAATTCTTTTGTACTACAAAATGAATTCTTTTTGTTTGCGTTTTGGACCCGTCTGAGAAATGGAGGGGGAGGCTACAGGGGAAATCGCGCTGCACAAAAACCTCGGCAAACTAGTTGAAAAATTTGCTTTTGAGGAGAACTTCAAACTAATGAAGTGGAAGTCGACTAGCCAACTGCGTCTGTGCTGTGTCTTGCATCCGTCCGACTGCCTGCTGCTGAAACTAAACCGAATACAAATTAAATAAAGTAGAAATTCTGTTTTTGCCCTTTTGCTAATTTGCATGCAAATTTTTTTGGTCCTGCCCTAGTTTGTATCTTTCCACACGGAGAATGCATCTCAGTTTGATTTGCCTTCGACACCACCAACTCTTTATCCCCGAAAGCAGAATTTGATTTCACAAAGGGGCAAATCAATTGCACTGGGACTGCACGTACTCGATTCTCTCCAATTGAGTCACTTAGTTGCTTTAATCTGGCTCAATAGGTCTCTGTCTCTGGCCGATCTAACTTCAATTTGTATAATTAAAATGCAAATTGCTTGCTGTATGCGACACAAATTAAATTTATGAAAATCATCGTCGAGGGGTCTCTGCAGTCCTGTGGCCACAGCTCATTAAAGTCCGTAGCGTCCTGGCAGTTTGGCCACGTTTTCGTCGCCTTTGACAGTTGCCTTGGCCGCACTGATACAAAAACTTGTTTAATCTCTGTTTAATAATATTAACACGTTTTAGAGTAGGTTGACCAAAATTAGTTTAACAAACGTTATATGTAATCAAGATGTAAGAAAAACTTTTTAAGTATATACACCCATACTTAATTAATACACTTTTAATTAAATGTTTTCAGTAATGATTTATACCCAAGTGCGTTAAGCTTTAATTTTAAATTAAATAAGTTTGAATATTGTGCTTGTAATAAAATAATGATTGATGTTTTAAAAATATGCAATTTTTAAATATGAACCTACATAACCAAAGAGTTTTTTTGTCTTCCCAATATACAATAGCTCTTTAAACAAATTGATATAATAGTATTTTCTAAATCCAAATTTTGGCACTTCCTATAATGTTTGATCAAGAGTCTGAGGCTTCAATAATTTTAAATCATTATTTAAATTAGGAGAGTATTAAAACTCGTATAAAATATATAAGTTAAGCTATACATTTAAAACTAAATGTTAGCTATGAATTTGTTACCAATTCTTCTCTTTTATTGAAATAAACCTTCAAATAAATATAATTAAATTTGCATTTTCACAAGAGTGAAACCAAAAACTTTAAATACCTTATGAAACAGTATAAATGTTTTTCTTGAATTAATTTATGCTCATGTTTAGTATTATTATTTTCACCCAGTGTGCACCTTTTAACGCGGCTCCGTTCGTCGCGTGTTTTTATTTAATTTAGCATAATATGCTTCGCTTCATGTTTGGTTAGCTGTTCTCAGGGCGGCTTATGCTGCTGCCACGCCCCCATTTCCATTTCCACTTCCCTTTTCCCATTTTCCTTTTGCCGATGGCGTACACTTCGCTAATTTTTTGGCGTGGCTCAGCCGAAAGCTTTTAACATAATTAGTTTCAACTTTTCTGACCACGTTTCGTTTTTGTCCGTTGGCCTGGTTAGTGTTGCGTTGCACACTCAATTGTTGTGATATGTTTGCCAACCCAGTCAGCCAGCCAGTCAGCCAACCGGCTGCGGTGATTAAACAGCGGCCATTTCCATAAAACAGCAACAGTTTCAATTAAAGTGAGAGCCTGGGAGCCGCACATCGCAAGCGGAAGCGGAAGTCGAAACTCCAACTCCGCTCACGGAACTCACAAACAGCCGGGGGGATAATCATCAAATAACACATTAGTTATCGGGGGCAAACAAACTTCGTCTGTTTTCGGCTTTATATGTTTTTCTATCCAAATTACCTCGATTTAGAAGGCGTGCTGTTTTTAATGTCGGCCAGTCTCGTAAATTCGGCATATAAATTAAATGGCAAACAAATATCAAAGGGTTAATATCGGTGTTAGCAAGGGTCACAGATACACTCAAACAAACATAATGTTAAAAAAATGTTTAAAACTATTCAATCAGCTTTCAGGATTTGCAATCAAAATAAAACAAATTTTGCATCAACAAAATGATACCCATTTAATTAAATTTGTTTCTATAAATTATTTCCCAAATCAAACAAAATGAGAACTATGTATGTTACAAAGCTGTACATTTTGTAAGCGTGAGTTTCATTATTAACATTTTTTTCAAAGGGCTAAGGTTAGGGGCTTTTCTACGTTTTTTATTTTTCTTTACTGTTGCAGGAAATTTTCCCCGTGTGGTATAAGCCAACTTACGGCCTGTTTGTGTGCGTGGCCCGAGGTCTTTATCGGTTCTCAATCCTTTCCTCGGGTCCAAACACATAAAGATTTTATTAGTTGGCACGTGTTAACACGACCGGGTGCCCATAGATTGTCGGACTAAATCCGGCCATTGATTGGGTTGATTTAGCCCTTGCCTCCGAGCCCAACTTCCGTATATTAATAAAGTTTAGGCACATGGGGAGCGGGTTTCGGGGATGGGTGGCTGTGCGCCTTTGTCTGTCAACCGGAGCGTTGGAAATGCCACAAGCCAAGTGACAAGACAGCTGCGAGACTTGTCAGCCCAACCGAGCAATGCAATCTTGGCAGATATTAATACTCGGCAATAAACACTTTGACTTGGTTGCGAAACTTGCCTCACCTTCGACTCCTGCCCTCCCTGCCTGCCACGCCCCGTTTTCCCAGCCGAAAGTTTGCTGTGGGCGGATATGCTAATAAAGTCGAGCTGATGCGGTTTCATTTCGGTTTCCATGGCAGCTTCAAATGAGCAAACAGATGCAAATCTGTTGCAACGTGCAACCGAGCGGCATTTGCATAGGCAAATGAAAAGTGCAGTGCGGCAAATTTAAAGCTCGCATGCGGCCTTAAATATTTTCCTTTCCTTGGCCATTTTCCTCTCCTCCTCCTCCTCCTCCTCCTCCCATTTTTTTCGGGGGCGGTAACAAATGCCACAAGCACTTAGCCTTAGCCCCGCCTGCCTGCAAAAAGGGGGGCAGATGTGGAAAAAGAGCTGGAGGAGGCGGACGGACTGCCGGACCGACAGGCAGCTTCACTCAAGTTGACAAGCGCCCGGCATCCGAGCTTCCCAGCATCCTTCTGCTTCACCCAGCTTTCAGCATCTTTTCCTCGGCATCCACCTGCACATCCACATCTACTCCCACCTCCACCTCCACCTGCACTTCCACTTCCACCTGCAGCAGCACGGCATCGTTTGCCCTGATAGTTGCTCGTTGACTAAGTGACCTTTGTGAGCGCTAGAATGCACCAACCTGGTCCAACTTTCCTCGCTCACCTGCCTGCACCTGGCAGGTGGAAAGTGAAAGGGGGCAGCGATGTCAGGGGGACAGACACTGTTCACTCGGAACTGCACTGGGGGAAAATGGTTGTGACAACATCATGTTCTTAGATCAATAAGTGGGGGTCGTCAATAATAATTTCATCTGACTTAAGTCTCTAAAAACACTCTTTGGTACATTAATCGTGTTTAATTTATTCTAAAAAAAAATTTGTATAAAATTTAAAAAAAAAAACAATTTTTTTTTTTTTTAAAATTTATTATAAAAAAACAATTTAGACAATTGTGCAGTGGAAAACAGGTTTTTGCAGAGGCAGTGAAACAGGTACTAAAGTAATGTAACCCTTGAAAATATTAAGCCAAAAATTAGATTTTAATGCAGAACATGTCAAGTAATTCAATTATTAAATGTTCATGTTTTTAAGCATATATTTTTCCCAGTGTATGCCTAGGTTGTCCCAGCCAAACATAGTGGCACACTGCCTGAGATTCTCTTCGCTGGAGATCTCGTGTCGCCTGTCACCTTTAAATAATGTCCCACGACGCCTTTCAACACAAATCGCATGTGAAAAGTGCTTCACACATGAAGTGTTTTTGGAATTGTGTGTGTGTTGTGTTGCTGTTCCAGTGTTGTTGTGCGGCGAGTTATGGACTTTATTGCGCTGACAGTGGATTGTGTGGCTGGCCTGAAGTCCTTTGCCCTTGGTCCTTTGCCCACTGCAGCAGGCAGGCGGGAAATTCGGAACCACGCTTCTGGCCGAGATAATTTTGGAGCGGGTTAGACGGCAGTGCAAGATAAGAGAAGAATTTATTTTCAAAAAACTAAAATATTAAAATTTTAAATTTTGTAAGGATGAAAAAAAACCACAATATGTATTTCAATTGGAAAATATGTTGGTATATTAAAAATATTTATATAATATATAGAAGACTTTTTTAAATTTCTTATATAAGATCTTAATAAGAACCAAATATCAAACTATAGTTATGAATGCCTAAAAGTGTCCGTTTCTGCAAAAGTTCATCATTTTTTTTCAATACTTCGAAGGACTCCTGCAACAGAGTTTAAACAAACCAATTTCAAAGCCCTTCCATTTCCACTGATCGGGGTCCACGAGGAATTCGATTAACATGTAATAATTTATCTTGGCCCGCTGCCTTTGTGTTGGCATTTCGATTTGCATGTCCCTTTGAGATTTTAGTTGCTATTTTCTCATTTTCATTTTCGTTTTCATTTTCATTTTCCCAGCTGCCAGCAATCCCGTCATCAGCTGCAGCTCAAGTTCCATTCATAAATATTTGTGCCATGGAGAGTGGAGTGAATGGAGAGAGATGGGGATAGATATGGCGATAGAGATGGGCATAGAGCGCTGGAGAGAGCGGGCAAGCCGCAGGCATCTGTGGGAGTGACATGTGTCTGGGGAACAACAAGCTGACATTTTGTAATAAATATTTGATGACTTTGATATGCAAAATCGCAAGCCGCTCAAAAATTGGTTTCGCTTTAACTGATCTGGGATTTCTTTGCATCCCCAGATCCAAAAACTTTCCGCTACACTTTTTGTTTTGTATATTTTTTCATTCAGCACTTCTCACTTCATAGCAATTTATTTGCTGAAAAGTGCAGGGGATGAGGCGTGCATCTAATGTCCTTGCTAATCCCGTGCCGGCATTCCCGTCTGCGATTTTCTGTCCCAATATATACATATATTTGGGCCATTTTGGCAACCGTTTGCCATTTTGTGTACTTAGTTTTATGGCTGCCGCAGAGAGAGGCCAGGGACTTAATTCCACTGCATGCATTGTTGCGCTTTAGCGCCTCGCCAAATGTTTCTGTTAATTTGTTTCCAGTCGCCACACACGGCGTATACGTAATTCCACAGCCAGACACCTTTTCGAGGGCCTCTTTGAGCGCGGAAACTGGGCAAAGGCATTCCGCCACACGGAAGGTTGTGTCACGGTAAATCCTGTGAGTGCTTTGGTGCTCCTCGAAATTTCCTTTGCCTTTTGGCCATTTTCCTTCTCAAACGTTTTGCTGCCCGTGTTTTGCTTTGTGCCTTTGACCGTCTGAAGCTTACAAACCCCGGCTAGAGGTACTACAAATATAATTAAAACCTTAAATGGAGTGCTAGTATCATCACAGAAAATATAAGTGCAATAAAATGTCAATAATTATTACCATATAAGGTGAAACTTTTTACAAATGTCTTTGGTTTTGTATACAAAGGTGATTTCCAATTAGACTTGTAAGAAATATATTGTCAGTCAGGGTATTCCAAAGTTTGTAACCTGAAACAAGAACAACTCACCTTGTGCTTTACTTCACGCCTGCCAGGTGTGGAATATGCACTCAATTATGTATTAAGACTCCTGTGCTCAAGCAGGAAATGGCTGTAGGTTGTGTTTATGCTCATAGAGTGCACCTTGCCCTATATCCATGGAGGTTGCCCCGCAATTCGATATACATACGACTCCACTTTGAGTTTCACATAACTTTGCGGCGGTTAATGCCTCATGTTATCATCTTTGAAGGCTTAAAATTTGAGGCCAAGTTGGCGGGTATCACTCGCTGGTTCATTGGCATTTGGGTACTGAGATGTTGATGCATCAGAGGCAGATAAAGCACGGCATGGGCTTTACGTGGGTACTAAATAATGTTGAATCAGCTGCAGCGTAAAATACAACACAATACATAATTCAAATGGATTCCGCTGAGTAACAGCTCTCGGTGCGGAATAAATGTGATTTGTTCGATTCGTGCTTTGCATTTCAATTCACCAGCATCTCAGGACTTATCCGCTAACCACGCCCCCGAAGACCTGGCTCATTTGCCGCCCCTTAATGTGCATTGATTTGCATGAAAAGCAGAACTCGTTATACGCACATTTTGCGCCATTTTCAGCGTTGGCCGCGTCTTCAAGGATTCACCTCTTCTGCTTTTCTGAAAGCACTTTCATTATTGAAATACTCTTAAATAATTGAATATTTGCATAATGCGATGAAGAAACTGAAAACTGGGGAAAAAATCCAATTAGACCAACAAGAGTCGGGCTTTCGCTCAAATCTTTAAGAAAAATTTACAAAGCTGGTTTGCAAAGCTTAGAGCTAGGTTTTTGTGTAAACGTGCAAGGAAAAAACAAGGAACTTAAAATTAATTATTTTAAATATATTTTGTAACCTCTTTGTGTGAATAATCTTGAAAGGCTCTTTCTTACGCAGAGTTATTGGACTCAAGAGTAATAAATTCCACACGAAACTAATTTATTTGTCAGCTTTAAGAAATACGAATGACTTGGACATCGCGCAGCTGGCAGTTAATGAATGTGGCACACACGGCGTATGCGTAATAATTGCGACAACAGTTTATTAAACGCTCGTATTTACACGCTCCCCGGCCTGCGGATGATGAGCGATTTATCTGCAAGTCACGTTTCGGGTACTTAATAAATGGCCCAGGCAAATGTGTGAAACAGCATAAATACTGCTCTTTACATAAATTACCCCCGGGGTTCTATTGTTTGCAGTATCGTTTAAGCCCTTAGCAGTTAACCGGTATCCGTTTGCATTAAATCCTCTTGGCGGCAGCAGGTGGAACATTGATCGGCTTGAATTGTTGTTCTTGGAACTGTAGAGAAAATAAAGCTTAAACTAAAGCTGTAAAACCTTAATCAATAGCAATCTGTCTGGGTTATGAAAATGTTGTTGGTTTTAGACTTGTTTACTTGGGTTTATATATATTAGCTAAGCATAAATAAATATATTAAGTTTTAATAATTCAATTTTGCCGGCCTTGCCCTCGACATTCGATGTCTCAATGTGTCTCAGAAAGATGTATGAATAACCATTTAATTTTATTTGACTTTTGTTGGCGGCCAACCACGGCTTAAGTGGCCCGACCACTTATTTATGGCCTAAATGAGCACTTGGCCTGCAGTAATTGTTGGCCACGTCTGCGATTTCTGCTGGCCCTCGTCTAAAGGCAATTTATGCTCCATTATAATTTCCCGGCGATTCCACCTAAGCAAAAATAACATGAAATATGGCAGAGTGGGGCTGAAAAATGAAGGAAACGGGAAAAACGAAAGGGGAGGAGAGAGAAAAAAAGAAGGAAAGAATAAGGAAGCAGGAACTATGTAATATTGCGCATACGCCCGGCTGGTTGGTGGCTGCGATTTGTTTGCCCTGGCGGCGTGTCGTTAATTTAAAATTATGTTTACGATGCCCGCGACCCCGTTGTTGATAATAAAATAAATGAGTTTAATGCGGGGCCACCCGCCGCATAAATCACATTTTTATTGAAATTGCTGTTGTTGCATTTAACCAAGTGCGGGGGAAGAAGGGGACCTGCTGTCAGGACCTTCACGCAAATTAAGTTTTTTTTTAATTGAATGCAGAGGCAGTTGAAACTGCAGCTGCTGTCAATTTGGCTGCGATGGTCGTGTATCTGTCGCCCATCTGCCCCCCTTTTTTTTCGGGACACCCCCGATCGAAATGCATATTTAAGTGGCTTTTAAGAGCCCTCAGAAAGCATCTCAGCTTGCAGTGACCCCGTAATTGATTGTCACGCGCCGCAGCAATTAAAATGTCAGTCGGTTCATTTCGGACATTCCTTGCATTCGATCCTTTTTTATTTTGCGGCTGAATGGGTGAGCCTTTGCAGCTAGTTTCGGATTAAATTGAGAATTAACTGTGCATATTTCATGCCAAAACAATTTGCGTTTATTTGGCAAATGAAAAAAGCGCACACACAAATTCCAGCTTTCAGCTGCGAATGTCGCTTAGCGTTTGTGACCGCAGATGACTGAATCGGGGCAGTGGCGGGTTAAGGGGGGTTAAAGGGTGGAAAACTGTGGAAAGGGGGCAAAATGTTGCCGCTGAGGTTGACCTGATGGTCACTTGAAACAAGTAGCCAACAACAAGGGCAACTGGCAACTGGCGATGGCAAAGTAAATGCTATTACCATTTAAATTTCTCTAGCTAACCAGGCGCAAAAAAGGACACTCGACTGTACGTTAGAAGCCACCTTTTAGACGCAATCATGTACCATTGGTCACGGCAGCTGGCTGACTTTCAATGGGTCTCGCATTTGCTGGCCAAGATTAAGGATTATTTGTATAAGGCTGAATAAGTAGTTTCTTACTTAGCAGGACAAACAAAGTGGAACTACGTTTAGGAATTGGAAGTTACAATAAAGAGAAACAAAATAATATTTACTTCAAAAAGCCTTTTAAATTAACGTACCCTTTATAACAAAAATAACAAACAAAAATATATTTATTACATTAAATCATATGAATAAAATATATTTCATATTTTAAGTTATGATGATCAATTTAAGCTAAGTATTTATTAATAAACGTGTTTTATTAGCCACTAATTTTTCAAAAAATTTAAGAAGAATTCTCTGGTTAGTAAACTGATTATGAAATCTCTCAAACTTTAAATAACTGTTTTTTATCAGATTTTTGTTTGTGGTCACTTGATAATTTTAAGATGTTAATCTTGTTGCGCTAGGATCTTAGTAAATAGTTCAAAATAAATATTTTAGTACCATCAAATAGTGTGAATGATATGGATTCTCTAACCAGGTCTGACCCTTTCAAATGCTTCGCATTATGCCAGTTAAACGAACATTGTCAGTGGCGGCAGTGCGGCGCTTCAACCCGCTTATTTTTGTTTCTGTTGGAAATGTTCAAAAGTTAGTTTTAAGTAGCATTGGACAAAAGGAGGGGAAGGACTGGGGGGACTTGGGTCGGGGATTTGGAGCTTTGGCTTTTGGGAGCGAGAACATTGTTATTTTTGCAACTGCTGCGCTGCGCTGCCCTGCTCATTTACTTTGTGCCTTTTGTGTGTGGCCCGGCATGTAAATTGAATTCAAAGTGGGTATTATTGCATTTGTGTCCTTTTTCAGTCGCTTTGTATTTGAGTTTTGCTTTGTTTGCCGCCTGCCAAAAGTGAAATGTCGGCTTAACCCATTAAATACAGCTCCGAAAGCAAAACATAAGACGGTACTTGCATGCTAAAAAAATTTTTGAATCGCTTGTGTTTTTATAAAATTTTATAAACTTCGAATACACATACATATATCGACTTATCTTAAGTTCAACAAAATTACAAAGGTTTTTTTAAGGACTGAAATATTTTTAATGAATAAAAAGATCAATGAGAACTTTAAAATGTCGTTTTTTTGCCCCGAAATATTACAATTATCACAGTAAGTACAAACTGTAACGTTACAAGTGAGACTGGTAGATTTTGTAATGTGTTTGATGGGTTAAATGAACCCGTTCACGCTCAGCGACCTTAGCAGCTGGATAAACATGCAGTTGAAAGCCGGACAAGTTGTTGCTGCTCCGGCGGATAGTTTCCAGTCTCCAGTCTCCAGCTCTATTGGGTGCCTGCCGCAAAGTGTTGGATCATTCATCAAAGCCAGGACCCGGCACTGGCGAATGCCATCAAACATAATAATCAAACATCAGCTACATAACAAACGACCAGGGCGACCCGAAATGCGGCGGCTGCTTCTTTGGCTGCTGCTTATTGCCATTTGCCAGCTGCCTTTTGGCCAAGTTTACACACTTCCAGCTGCTGGTTTCTGCACTCGGAAAAAACGTCTATGGCTCCCGAAAAATTCTAAAGTTTGAAAGAGTTATAACACATTTTGAAATGTTAATTGAACATTTTGGTGCCAAATAGGCTATAATAAAGAATTTAAAAGCATTATGTGTTCACTGAACTTTAATTTATAAACTGGTTTAAAAGCTTTAATATAATTAAAGCATTAAAAAAATAATCAACCGTTTTTAGGAACTATAAAAAATGCTTTGATTAAATCAAGACACATCGGTTAGTCATATAATTAAGAACATAGTATAATAGTTTTTTTTTAAGAGTGTAATTCGTTGGGGGCTGCCATATTTCTCAGCAGGACCGTTGACCTGCCCACACCCGCCAACCGACACCGCCAAGAAAATGTTTTCACTCAAAAGCAAATGCAATAAAAAAGGCAATTTATCAGCATAAAATATTATATGGCATGCCATTGAGTTGGTTCATTTTTTAAGCCCCGAAACCCAACATCTATTCCACTTCTAAATGTGGACCATTTACGCCTTTCGCCCAAGCAGCCGCATTTTAAATTTAAGCCCCCGAATGGGATTGCATGCATGTGGTTATTCTTTCTTTGGCTTCGAGATGAGAATTCTGCGGATGCTGCCGAGTGGCTGGCAATTGTGGCTGTCACTCAAATTAGCGCCATTTACAAAGGCATTTGCATGCTTTTAGGCGTGCCACCCACCACCCATCGCCCAACCACCCCACCACCCACAAAGCCACCCACCTCACCACAATGACGCATTCGTTGGCCTGTGTTGTGATTTACAAGTATTTGCCAATGCCTGAAGGCACTTGAGCGTCTGCTGCTTGCCGGTATTCGCACACACTGAAAAAAAAAAGTGTTGTTATTGATTTTGGATTGTAATATGCAGAACCTTATTCCCTAATTCAAATTTATCTACTAAAAACATTTTAGAGCCAAAAATAAATTTATTTAAATGTGATTTTATTTAACTATTTTTTTTGAGCTTAAAGTGCTTCTTTAAATTTTATCTCCCTTCAGATTTAAAAACATATGTGTTTAACTCTTTTTATGGGCTTTTTATATCGTTACCAGAGTTCTAGATTTTGAACTGTGTTAAACAGAATCTGAAATATTATATTTCAAATAATACCGTTCTGTGAAAGCCTCTGTTATTGTTAGTTATTTCTTAGCAGGTTTTTAATTTGATATTGTAATAATAAATGTTTAGGTACAACTGTGGTAAATATGGTTCACAGGTTAATGCAGCTTTATGATAAAGTAAGCCGTTGAATACCTCAATACACTATAATAATTGATTTAATACTAAACACCTCGTTTTGTTAGCTTGACTACTAAGTTTTCAATATTTTTATTTGAGTGCATTCTTATTCCTGATACGGCCCACTTTGGCATTTGTGTGGCATGCAACCTCTCGTTGACATCATTTGCCAGTCAGTGGCTGCTTGTGGAGCTTCACGCATAAAAAGCTGCTCACTCGTTAGGCCCACTTGTTCGGGCTCTCGTTCTCGTATTCTGCTCCCCTGCTATGTTCCGCACTGTACTGTTTTGTGCTGCTACTGCTGCTGCCTGTGTGAAAGTCAAGGGTTATCATTATGCGTCCTAAGTGCGCCTGCAACTTAAATTCTGACCCACAACAACGGGGCACCATCTGTACTTTCTCTAGTTTCTGTCATTTTCCAAGCAGTTGCAGCCAAATTGTGCCAACGCCCAGGGGAAAAGGCCAGGGGGAGAAAGTGTGGGGGAGCTACGACCACATCCAGAGCCACATCTATGGCCAAGTCAAGATGCCAAGGCCGAAACACAGCGACCCACACACAAAAGCCTGGTGACAACACAATGTTGTTGGGTGCAGGCACTGAGATAAGATCATACCACAAAACAGGACACTTTTGGCTTGGCCCATGGCCAAAAACCCAAAAAGCAGTCAGCCGCCGCTGACAAGTTGGGCAAGAGGACTTCCAGAAAAAAGAGGGCGAGCCATCTGCTTAAAGTCCATTCCGAACTGCCGGCTTACATAATCAATCAGCTATTCAATTTGGGCCAAAGTTTCGCTCTCCAAATCCTGCTGATAATTCGAAGCCGAGGCTCTCTTGTCATTGCAACTTTTGCGTGTGTCCGAAATCGTGTAGTAAACTTTTCAGCATACCCATACCCATGCCCCACACCCACATTTATCCATGATTGCAGGCTTCGAGGGGCTAAGGAAAATTTCCAAGGAACCCCGAAAATTCGTACACATTTGCTGACCCCTTTTTTCCTTGCCTGCCTGTGGTGGTTTCGTTTCTTTTGAAAAAGTAGCTAATTTAATAAGAAATTCTTGGAAAACTACACGAAAAAGGCTTAAGTTCTACATGAGTAAAGTTATAGAAAAGTTTAAGTTGCCAAATCTAATTTGCTCAGAAATGCTACCAAACAACAACACAAGCAGCAGAAAGAGTTGGGTCTAGTGGGTCTGGTGTGTGAGCCTGGCCAGGAGGAGGAGCGTTTTTCAGGATTTACTTTGCCTTTTGCCGCCAGTGGACTTTGCGGCTCTCAACAAGTCGAAGCTGGATATGGTCGATGGCAAAAAAATATTCTTTTTCTTATAAACTCGAGACTGTTAGAAAACTCATACTTCTTTCATATGAAATAAATTTGAAATTTGTTTATGAGTACTGTTAAGAAACCACATTGCAAACTTTTTTTTTTTTTTTAAGCCTTTAAATAATGCTTGCTGAATCTCTTCTAAAGGATTTAAAAAAAAGTAATATTGAGAATGCAAAAGGTAAAATAATAAAACAAATAGTTTGCTGAATTTTTTATGCTAGGAATTTTATAAATTTCATTTATTACATTCCAGTACAATTTATTATATTTTTGGTTTAAAGTGGATATAATTTTGAATGTTATATTTTAAGTGCACTTGAGGAGTAGTGCAGGCTTCAGTAGGTGGCTGAAAATTTTCTGTATGAGAAATTCTAATAAAACAAATAATAAAACAAAGTAATTTAATAGTGAGGGGTTTGTTTCCACAAGTCCGTGACCTGACATAACCAAGTTTTTAGCGAATCGAAACTGGAAATAACTAATCATAAGTTTAGGCAAACTTAATTCGCACGGACTTAAAGCGAAAAGGACTTTGAACACGACACCTTCTCCATCGCGATAATGCGAGAAAATCCTTTGCCAGACACTCGCCACTTTCCTCACTTCCGATGCGCTGTCATGTCACACCAAGTCGTGATTTATTTGCGCGCGAATGTCAATAAATTTAATACGCGAATATAATATATTTTACAGGCAATCAATCACACAGACTTAAGCGCCACTCCCACTCTCAAACTCACGCGCGGAAAGAAATAAGCTTTTACAATAGCAGCACTTTAAGAAATGGCATTCTATAAATTTTGTGTGACATTTTGAGATGTCACTTGGGGAAATTCCTGCACTCAAATTGATTTTAATGTGCTAATAAACAATAACCTGCTCTAAATAATTTATTTATCACTGGGAGTATAATAGAGAGGACCCTGACTTAATTCTAGCGTTGAATCTTAGCTTTACTTAGCTCTCACAATACATTTTAAAATATTAATTTTAGCCAAAAATTTACCAACATTTTTAGTCTTTTACTTAAAACTAATTAGTCTATTATAAATTCACTAAGTTCAAAAATAAAATGCATAAAGACTAATTATTTAAAACATATTTCACTGTATTTATTTGCAACAAGTTATCTCTTTTGTGTTTGTAGTTATATTTCTTCGCCATTCTGAGAATGGTTCAAAGATATTTAACAATTTTTAAGCTAGGAAGTAAAAAGTAGAGAAAAAAGCGCTTAGAAAAACAAGCTTAGAACCTCTTATGATACCTACTTACAAGTCATCAAATGCGGTTACCAACTGGTCTAAAGAGTGAAAAACTGAACAAAAAATATAAAATTTTTTTTGACCATTGGGTTGTTTACTATACCAATTTTTCGCAATTGAAAAGGTGAGTCAAAACAATCATAGCGAGACCTTGTGGAAGCCCACTTTCCACCAAATGGCATTGGCATTTCGATTAAAAATGGTGGAAACGCTGTTCAAAAAGGCCACCACTTCCCTTTGAGAACTCAACACCAGTGCCCAGCGTTGAAAGATGAAAAGTGTGTGCGTGTGTGTTTGCATACGAGTGCTGAATTCAATTTGGCCAACTCCCTGGAAAGCCGCAGGCCAACTCTCAAGCTCAAGGCCCACTCAATGAGTTTCATCTAATTGCCAGGTGAGGAGAGGCGAAATAAATCAGAGCGAAAATATTTCCATTTCGAGGTTTCCGTTACTGCTGCTGCTGCTGCTGCTGCTGCATTGGGGTATCTCCTTTCTGAAGGCAACGCAACACATTTCGACCCCACCCTTTCGCAGCCAGACTTTTCCGGGAAAAACAATGCAATTTTTACTGTTTTAGCGAGAATTCCACTCTTGCCCTGGCATGTGGATGGGGTGGGGGAGGGGGATGGGAAAAGCGGAGTTCTGAACGGACAGCCGGTTGGACATAATGAAGTCCAGTCCCTGGATCTCTGTTCTCGCTGCCACTCTCTGTTTTAGTCAGTTCGGTTCGTTTGGGTTCGGCAACGTGGCAACGTTGAATGCAAAGGCAATCTGCACTGATCGAATCATGGAGTACACTTCTAGGTCAATTATATTACTTCCCTTGCATCTACACGATTCAGTGCACTATGTTAAAGAAATGTCATCAGAGATCCAGTAAAATTTAGTAGGCTTTTAAAAAGTTTTGGTTAAAAATATCGACAGGTGATTGTTTCAACTAACATGCGGAGTGTATGGCGTCATCTCTTTAATTGTCCAAACCAACAAAACTAAGAAACGTAAAGTTAAACATTCTTGAAGCCAAATGGTAAACTAACTTATAAAAACGGTTTCATTTTGAAATATAAAATTAAATACAATAGTGATGAATACAATGTGAAAACTTGGTCCTTAAAAAGTTTGACACTAAAAATAAATTTGTGTATTTCTAAACTATCTTTTTTGTGCATTAACAAAAACTTGACTGTTCCAGTTGCTTTTAGTTTAAGCTACTTTTAAACTTTTTGACTTGCCTAACATGAAAAAATTATCAAAATATGTTACAAAAATACCTACTAGATGGGGTGAAAAGTTACCTCCATGACCGCCAAAGTGCAATGCTAGCGAAAAGTTTTATTTTTAGGCAGAAAACTGACCTCAGTCTTAGAGCGATATTTTTTTTAGCGCAAATTTGTAAAATGTACAAACATTTTTCTATGAGTGTGGGACTGTCTTGGAAAACCCTTTGTGGACTATCTCGAAAAGGGAAAAACCATCAACAGCGAGTAGAATGGCAGATTATTGGAGCGATTGAAGGCCGATATCGCTGCAAAATGCCCTCACATGCAGCGAAAAAACATTTTGATTTTGCAAGACAATGCGCCGCACACAAAAGCATCGAAACCATGGCTAAAATCCATGAATAAGAACTCCAGTTCCTTCCCCATCCACGTTGTTCACCCTATTTGGCTCCCTTGGATAATTATCTCCTCCCAAACCTCAAAAGATGGCTTTTGAATAGAAAATTCAGCTCACGCGAAGCGATCACTAAAGCTGCGAAGGAATATTTCGCAGACCTTCCAGAAAATTTATTTTCAGGTGGGGGACAAAAAAAATGTTGTAAAGAAATTTGTGCTTCCACAGAACTTGATGTTATCTGATCTTTTAATATGGTTAAGTTCCTGGTAGTATCTTAAAATACTAACAAATTCATTGTAGCCCCTGTTAGGGCATTAAAATGTGAAAAGAACGATGCACAAAATCAAGTCAAAAGCGCGAGCGTGCGAAAAAAATTCGTGAAATTGAGTTTGAAAATAAATTAAATTATCGCGCCGTCGCATGTAAGTAGTTTGGGATGGCGGCCCACCGGCACCACCGGGTTTGCCGCTGTCCAAATGAATCAATTTCAACTTAAGCGCCAATTCAAAGGGCCAGCCAGCCAACTTTCGACACGCAAATCTAGCCGTCTGTTCGGACTTTTTGTCCCCCCTGGACTGACTGGCTACTGGCTCCTCCTCCTACTCCTCCTGCTCCTGCCAGTTTATCCATCTATCGAGCTGTCTGGCAGTTTTGCATATTGCTTTAACCCCGCACCCAATGTCGGAGCTCTGGGAGTTCCAGGAATAAAAACAAAAGGAGCAGCAAAAGAAACTATCTGGCGAAATACTTGCAAATTCTATTCGACTTTTAAATTAGTTTGTCGGGGACATCTGACAAAAAGTTTTCCCCTTGTCGGCTGAAAGCCAACCACCAGGCCCCGAATGCAATTAATGATTGAGCCGCCGCAGAGCAATTGGCCAATTCAAATGGCAGTTCATGAGCCAAATGCAAATTGCTCATTACATCCACTAATTTTGGCTATGGCTCAATGGCTCACACATGCCGCCGGGCGGCAATTAAAGCCCGAAATCAATGAAATATGATAACGTTTTATTAGGTAAGCACTTGTGCCAATTTGCAGCGGTCAATTAAATCGCTTGACAAGCAGACAAACAACGGCGGGGGAGGGCACTGTGGCACAGTAGACACTGGGGAGATGGCCACCCGGGCTGCCTTATTTATTGTTCAGCAGGCAATGACAGCAACGTGACTCGCAAAATGAAATGCTGGAAAAATGATAACGTAAATATGGCCATGACACCCGGGAAATGTTAAGGTAAATTCGTTCTGGCACTGTGGAAAGAAAGTTGAATACAACTTGACTTTAGTTCACTGTAAGCAAAAATCTAAAATGTTTGATTAAAAGTTTCACAGACTTAAGGACTTTGTTAGGTCCATTTAAATCCCTAACAATTTCTACCAATATCAATTATATTTAAACTCGAAAGTCTTGTTATACATTTTTATCTGTGTGTATAAAGACAATTTACGTAAAATTGCATGTTTTAAATTGAAATAAATAATTTGTATTTATTCGTACATAAAACTTGACAAATTAGGTATGACAAATTGCGATGATTTATAAATGTTAAAGTTGTATTTTATTGTGTGATAAGAAATTTGTATCGCAAACTAAGTTTTGCTTGGTCTTATGTTATTGTGAAGTCGGGATCTAAATTCCTAAAGCCTAACCAATATATATTAGAGTAGCTACCTATGAACCTTGTCAAAATATCTTTAAGTACATTGAACACTTTAATTTTGTTGGTGAAAAATATGTGTGCTTTAGCCTGCTCACCAATCCTTCAACCTTTCACCATTACTCCCAGACCTTATAACAGGCCTAGTATTGTGTCCTTGTCCACTTTGCGAAGTATTGTGGAAATGTCTGTGCACAATTCGTGCGAAATAAATTTGCCTGCTTAAAGTGCAACTCATGCTCCCTGTGTTCTTTGTGCTTTGACTGCCTGGATGCCTAACCTTGAACGCTTCGTTAACTGCATTTAAGGCAGCCGTTTCCGAATTTCCTTTGCTTTCACTTCCCTGGAAAACTCATATATATATTGTACATTTTTGTACTTGGAGCGAGTTTCAAAGCGGAAAATCAGCGCTGAAAATGGCAATAAAACTTTCTCTGCGCCAATGCCAAATATGAAATGGCACATACGTGTAGCGTAAATAGTTAAAATTCATTAAAACTTTTGCAATTACTGCGCGTCGCAAAGTCGTTAATTATTTTCCGTTTCGAGGCGAATCGCTGGCAAAAACCCTCGAGATTAGGGTGAAAAATAAAGCCCGGCAATTATCGGGTCGCCGTGTCGTCATTAATATGCGCAATTAGTGCCCGTGCCGATTGGCCTTGTCGAGAGATATTCGATTATCATAATTATGGGCACTGAGCCCATTACAATCCGTTCCCCCAACTATTTGACTCCGAAAACCCTGCTCCCACATAAATAGGCAATGCAATTTATGCCCATCTTCGACAATGCCGAGCTCGAACTCAATTTGTTGTCATTAAATTAATGAAGTTTGCTCCTTTCCCTTGTCGGACACTTATCTTAAAATTTGTCAATGTCATCGACGTGTCATTGTGTGGCCGGTGATTGCTACGTGAGTTCTGACCCCAGATTTCCCTCTCCAACTACATGTTTTATACATACACCGAAAGATCTTTATCAATAACATTATTGACATTTATTTGATTTAACATATATTTTGTAACTGTGCAAAAAATCGTCATGGGGCAATATTATGTGTTCAGAAAATTTTTAAATATATTAAAAATATCAAGTCTGTGTTAACTTTAATTAAAGCGCCTCTGTTAAACATAATTTTTATTTGGGAAACATAATGTTTATTTGGGGAAATTATTTTGCTTTAAATTTCATTTGATTTTTGCTCAAATACCACTAATACAAACGTTGATTATATTTGGCTATGGAGTTCCTTTTATTATTTATATTATTTTTTCTAGTGCAGGCGCAAATCACACTACCAGTTCAGCAGCATCTGGCCGGAGAATCGTAAATTAGTTTGGGCAATTATGTTTACCTACATCTAATTAGCCTAATTGAAGGAGGACAAAGGGTCCGGCTGTAGGGCCTCCTTGGTGGTCCATGGGTCGTGGACTTCCCCAGTCAAAGGAGCAGCAGTGCGAGTGCTGATTGCCCATCATTTAGCATCCTCAGTGTTGCGTATGCCACTTGGACACGGCCAATGCCAACAGAGCTGGCCAATACACATCGATCATCGCGTTGAGTTGCCCCTGTGCGAAAAGTGGCAGCTCTCTAAATGCCTGGGACACCGCACTGTTGGTTCACCTCAGCCAAAACCGGCAGCTTCAGGTGTTTCAGGTGTTGCAGGCATCCATCCCAAAGCACTTTAAGACTTGCGGCTGCGGTTGGGCGGCGGAAAAGCGGGGAAACCCCGGGAAAAGCTGGAAAAGGCGGGGTAGAGCAACTGCCAGGAGCATAAAAATGGCGGAAAATGCAGCCGGAGTGCCGAAATCGAGCGGGCCAACTCAAGCGTTATCCTGCAACCGCGACACTTGGCGCTGACGCGCCACATTAAGCACAGGCGAACGGGCTCGGAAGAGGGTTTGGCTCCGTACTGGGGTTCCCCAGCGCCATTTTCCAGCACAGTCACAAACTGGATAGCTGCGGACAGCAAAATATATTAAAGTGATTTAAAACAAAAGTTAAAGGTACCCAAACAGTAGACTGTAATATATTTGGAATCCAAATGTGCAATACAAACGACCTTAAAGTATTTACACCATACATATTTTGAGGCAGCTTTAAGAACTGTTTTTAAATCTCTAAAGGACAAAATGGCTAACTCTTTAAATAAAATAAATTAAATGTTCCTTGAGAGCTATTTGCGTGACCGCAACTGTATACAGTCGCGCATTAGTTGCTGCTGCTAATTTCTGTAGCCACTGTCGACGTGCGCATCATCAACGCAAAACTAATGCGAAAACTTTTGCGGAATTTTTACTTTTAATTGTTTGAGTGTTTGTTGCAAGCACACGAACGCACACACATGCGCGGGCACTAAGAGGGGGGTGTGGCACAGAAGGGGCGGCAGCTGGCCGCAAACACCGCAATTTAGTTAAAGCATAACGGCAGGAAGACCACAGCAGCAGCAGCAACAGCAACTCCAGTTGCATCTGCAACAATCTCGACTCAAAATCCCAAATCCCCCTTTGTGTCTGCGAGTTAAAATCTCGCAAAATATTTGCGCTACTTTGAAATTGCATTTTGCCATCGTTTTATTTTGTTTCATGGAATGTTTCACTCTTTATCGTTGATTTAACAATTAATTCAACGGGCTGCATTCCGTTTTTTAACCGAACGTTGGCTAGCACTCAAATTATTTGTTTGCAGTTTGAGCTTTTCCCGCGGCAACTTGTTGAACATTTCAGTACAGCGTAAATTGCGTTACTGCATTTACCCGTGAAAAACAGCCAACGGGCGCGTTTTCGTCGAGCCTTTAAAAGTTTCTGTAATTAGTTTTCTGGTTTAAAGAAAAAAGTTTGCTTTCCGGTCATTTACTCGTCCCACACACCACTGAAACTTTTGTGTTATTTCCCTGACATTTATTTAATTGAACGGCAACGGATCAAAGCGATTTATTTTTTGCAGTTCAACCTTTGACCCAGCGCAAAGTCCTCAAATTGGTCGCAAATTGCACGGAATGCACTTTAAGTCCTGAGCTTCCTATGCGTTGTCTGAGCCATGCATGCATATATTAATCATACGCCGTGTAGGACGCCGCTTTAATACATCAAGTGCGCAGCTTGTCGACATCATCTAAAGCTTAGATGCTAAGGCAGCATTGTCAGAGCTTCATAGCTTTAAACAGTTCACTAAAAAAAATAATAATATCCTATCGCTAGATGTTACTTTAAGTCAAAAAAGATATTTTTAGCTTATGACAAGTATATTTTAAGCTTGTAACGTTTTACATTTTGTCGACAGAAGACATTCATGCTCAACTGCTTTTTGTGTTAAACAAGGCGAGCATAGAAACTTCCTCAAAAACATAATTTATTGGCTATATAGGGATGTCTTGAATAACACGTAGTTCGAATAATTGTATTTTGTTAAAAATTATAGTCAATAGCAAAGGTTTCAGTTAAGATATATTTCTTAAATTAGAAAAAATTGAAGAAAAGTTATTAGTATACTTTTTTAACATATTTATTAGAGAAACAGCTTATTTTGCTTTAGTTTGGAGGTTGTATTTTTAATATAAAAATTTTTGTCTTATTTGACATACCTAATTTTTTTTATTAATTTATGTATATACGATTTTATTCCCCCTTTCTTTCAGTGTACAAAACATTTCAGCTTTTCAGCTGGAATTTCTTTGCCAAAACTGACCTGCTCCAACCTGGAAAAGAGCTGCATACGGGGATTGCGATGAACATAGTGCAGTGGGGGAGCAGCACAATTGTTTATTTGCAGGGAAATTCATTTGCCAAATGGCATGCGTGCCTGAGCCACCAGAACCACCCGGAACGGCTGTTTATGTTTGGCTCTGGTTTTGGGCCACTCTCGAAATTATACTGCACTCGGTCATCTCATGTTTATCTACATTTCCCAGAGCCACAGCCACGCCGCTGCTGATGAAACTATAAAATCGTTTTTAATTCATTTTGGAGCCGAATGCAAAACTTTGCCATCATGCTTTGATGGCGGACTTAGTACGCTCAAAAAGGGCAAACGGAATGGGTTGGGATTTACGAGTGAGCAGCGTTTTGCCCTAATGCGACGAGATAATTTCCGGACACAATTTAATGGGAAAGTTTGTTGCCAAAAGTCCGTCACTCACTCACTTAAAATATCAAAGCAGTCAAAGTTACAGTCAAATTAGCGGTGCACAGAAATAAATTAATAAAAATGTAATTCCATAAATTTATTAAAAATTGAAAGTAAGTAACAAATATTTTCTTTTGTATTAAGAGTTTAGGCATTTGTATTATTTGTAGTAACTAGCTATTTTTTAATTTGTTTAAAATACTTACGTAAAGGAAACTTAATCAATTAAATAACCTTTTTTTATATATGTTTTATTGTGGCATGGTCATTTATAATTATGTTTTGAACACTTTATAAATTTGTAAATTTTAAAAGTAATCCTAGAAGTTTTATTAATATTTTTCTCAGTGTATCTAAGGCATTTTAAAGCTCGTAGACGAGCAGTTTTAGTAAAATCGTTCCAGTTTTATGTCCCGGCTGCCACTTGCAGGCGGATTGGGATAAACGCAGTTGCTTAGCGCGCAATCAAATATTAATTGCTCTTGGCACAATGTCAACTTTGTTTGGCCGCTTTGTCAGCAGTGAAAAGCTGGGAAAACTGATCCCCTGGTTCAAATAATGAAACGACAACTACTGCAACTACGACGGCAGCTGCTGGAGCAGCATCGACTGTCATTGCTGACATTACAAACAATGTAAAATGCACTAAATTGTGGCCGCAAAATGAAAAAGATTGAAAGGGAAAAATATGGCAGAGGGTGGGCTAAAGGTTTTTTTCTTTCTGCAATCAAATCAAATAAGAATTGGGTTGTGCACAGCTGAAAATCAAAACGAAAACATGACAATGATTGCACGTCACAAAAAGCGAGCGAGTCAGTGGGCTCTCAGACTGATTGCGAATCGATATCGGATCGAATCGAATCGGAGCTATGGCTTTATAAAGTAATTAACCCAGAGCTCCTCATTACGGCGAGTCGCACAAGACAAAGCAATAAATCAGGCGGTCTTTGATGGACTTCCAATCCAAAGTACGAGTAATTGCAATGACTGTGTGGCCATTAAAATCAGCACATTGAAGATTTCAATTATGGGCCATCCTGGCTATCAAGCTGCACGTCATCGCCATCCCATCATCATCATCGTCGATGGCCATCATATAATTTAATTTGATTTTTATTTAATTGAAATTTATAACAACAATGGCCGGATAAACAACGTTACGAGCTCCTGTGAGCTGCGTGTGAAAGGCAAGATTCATTCGATTCGCCCCGATTCTCGAGAGCCTGCGAATGTGAAATCAAATGAAGAATAATGAGATTTACTCTTATTGTTATTGTTCCTCGCTGCATTGCTCTCGATTCTTATGACTGATTTCATTTTGTCAATTTCCCATCATTCGATTCGAAATCGCTCCTTCGCTCCTGATTGACAGTTGAATGGAGTCCCAGGACGCCCACAAACTCATGGTCCTCCGCTTCCTTCAGAGTTGTCGGTTGCTTTAACGGCCAGGACGGGCTAATTAAAGTAATTTGATTAGCAGAAATGAACACAAGTAACATACACAGGAAAAACAAATATAGGTATATCAATCGATTTTAGTATTTTTATTTATTTATTTTTGTACTTGTACTTATTCTGACAATACTATCAACCTCACCTCAGTTCAGGTAAACCTAAATTTACCATATTTATATTTTATTTGGGGCTCAGCGAATATTTTGCATTTGCATACGAAAAGTCCAATCAAAACAATAACAGATTTTTCGGTTAGCTTACCTTGAAAATAAAAAAATTATGATTTTAAAATCGTTTCAATTTATAAATCGTTTCATTTGAAATACGTGAGAATGGTTTATGTTTTAGAACTAATTTTCTTAGACATTTTTTACGGTGCAAAGAAGAGTCAATGGAAACCAAAGACACGGCAAATGGAAAATCTCCCCTTTGTCATTATGGGCTGTGGTTGTTCTTGTGGTCAGCATTTAGCCTTCCACAACCACACACATTTAAAGATTACGGCATTTTGAGTTTTCAAAGTGGATTAACAATGCTCCGGAGGCTTCCGCTTCTCGTCTCTCTCTGCATGCCAGTTAATTAAACAAAAACTATGAGAGGGCTCCTGCTGCAAACCACTAATGGCAGGCATTTGGGATTTGAGTTATTGTTGGGCAGACCGTTGGCATTTTGCGGCTCTCTGGCAGAAATGAAAATTTGCGTTACGCATACGCCAGGTTGGCATCGGCCCGAAGTTGTTTCGGAAACATTTTGCAATTGCTCGCTTTGCCTCAAGCTCTGTAAATATTTTGCAAGCTTACAGAGAAACAAAAATAACAAGCATAGTTTCTTATTTATTTATATATTTACAATTTTAAGTTTTATTTAAAGATGTTCTGAAACAAAACACTTCCTTAAATTATAAAAGTATGGTGCACTTAAGTATTATAAAATAATAATTTTTCGTATTTATAATATACATTTTACACAACAAATGTTAATTTTATGTGCTACCATATGTACTTGAGCTAGAAGGATTATTTCTATGCCCTTTCTGCTTTTTTTTTTTGAGCTGTCTCTTTTACTTTTTGGTGGTCTTGGCGAAAAGTGGGCCGAAAAGAGCACAGGAAGGCCAATAAGTCAGATGGTGGGGCCATTTGGCTAATTGCACGAACGTGCGGCCGTTGCTCTTGACTCCGTGGAAAGTATCCAGGGAGCCCAAGACCCAGACTGCGACTCAGACTGGGACTAGGACTGGAGGATGGGCATCCTCCAGATGCTCAGGAATATATGTACTTGGCAGCCTATCCCGGCAAGATCCCGCGACGCAGTCACGTTGAGTTAACAAAACTGATATAAATTATGAGACTGGCGTATATTTTACACAACTGTCAGCACAGTAGCGCCACTAAAACATATTCAGCTTCTAATTTTTTGCCCTGCTCGGACGCAGAACTTCTTGGAGCGCCCGTTCGCCAACTTTATTCCCTGCTTCGACAACTTTGCGACATGTTGCAGCCCCCGCGAACGAAGAAGGATCCTCGGGAGACGTCGAGGCACGATATGCTTCCCTGGGCAATAAATTCGCCGCTCGCACTGGCTGCACGGCGCACCTACATCTCCGTCCGCATCCCCAGCCACACCCACAAGACAGCACTTCCAGCATCTTCTGGCCCAGCAGCCACATCCTCATCCACATTCACGGGAGCTCCACCATTCACATTCCACTACTCCACTGACACAGCTCCATTTTGCACTGCGAAAAACAGGGGTTAGGTAAGGTTTTCTTTAATAAATTAATTCTATTAATTCAGTAAGGATAAAACGGAGCATAGAGGTCCCATGATTGGTTTTCTTGTAAACCCTTTTACTTCATTAACTTAATATTTTAAAGTAATTTTTGCAACACAATTTTCCACACATGAAATTTAATATTTTATACAATCTAAAATGCTGTAACCAATAAATTAATACATTTAATTCTCTCAGAAATATTAGGCCCAATAAGAAAGCAAAGAAATCACAAATCACAGGTCTTTAAAAATACACATTTCTCATTATTGGTAAAAAACAACATACAGCCGATACAAAATAATATCAGAATTTAAAGCATAATTACTTTGAAAAATGTTCAATTTATAATAAATGTTACCTAAAAAACTGAATATAAATTATTAAAAAAGAGTTTGTAAAATGCTGCTCAGTGCTTTTGCCTCTTCAACTCCTACTTGGGCGAGTTCGTTTTACTGCTTTTACGGCTGCTCCTCCAGCGCGCAGAAAAGTTTGTTGCCAAAAATTTCCCGCGATTGGGTGTGAAGTTGGCAACCCATGCCGAAGTGTCCTGCCCCAACCCATCCTCCTTTTGCCGCCTCTTAAACTCAACTCCACTGTCTTGCTGTCGGGCTTACATACTCGCATATTTTGCTGGTGTGGAATACCTTAAGGCTTTTGGCGAGAATTTCATTTCGGTCGGCGACGCTGCTGTTGTGGCCGTAAACATGCATGCACTCTTGCCCCTTCTCCGCCCTATAAAAGATACGGCTTGAAAACGGAGTGTTTGCGGCACAGAGAAAAATACTCTTCTTTAACTTTTCATTGTACAGAGTATTCACATTTAATAAACTTAATAAGCTTTAAGCCAGAGCTCAATATTTTAGTTTAAATAAATATATTTAAGTATCCGGATATCTTAGTAATAAGTAACAAAAGTTACTTGTTATCATATGTAAAAATTACCTTGGCAGTTTTATAATAAATTAAAGCAGTCATATATTCTTCGAACGAACTCAAAACATGTTAACAATGTTAAATAAAAAAATATGTATTTTGAATGTCGAAAGATTCTTTAAAATGTTGCTAAAATCTTAGCACAAAGTATAAAGTATAAACTTTATATTTTTATTTTAAAAGAATAAGGAATCTTTCATTAATATTTTAAATGTATTGTTAAAAAGGTTAATTTACAGCACACTTAAATAAAAAAAACTTTCTGTGTGCGTGGGTGGATAAGTAGACTTCTGCGGATGGGCGTTATGGGCATGGCGGTGCACACTCGAAACACCTTCCATTGCAGAAGGCAGTCAACTTGGCGGAAAATCGTTTGAAGCGCTTTGCACTTCGTCGACATCTTCTGCATCCCGAGCTTCCAGAAGCTCAGAGTGTGTTGCTATGTGTGTTGCGATTTGTGTTGTGTAGTGTGCTGTACTGTATGTGCTGCATTGTTCCCCAGCCAAGCCAAAAACTTCAGACTGAAGTTGACTATTTATGGCTTTTTATTTGCGGTCTGCCGCCTGCGGCTCGCGATGATCATTCTACTCGGCTGGGTTTTTGGCCAACTTTAAGCCGTGATCCATTGGCCATAATCCACAGCGGGCCATAACTCATTTCGGCCGCTGCACGTGTCAACAGACTGAGTGTGACGAGCGGGGAGGAAGCAGCCGCCCAGTGGCGTCTGGTGGCCGGTGGTGCACCTTCCGGTACCGGTTTTCCACTTCCACTGCCACCGCCCAACTCCCAGCTCCGCCCTGCGGAAAACATATCCACCCACGCAAACAAACGCAGACCGACAGCCGCAAACAAGCAAAGACACCGCACATGCTCAACCCAAAAGTTCTCTAGTCAGAACTTTAGTATACACTCAGCCAAATCAAATCGACACTAAAATATTACGTATTTTTGAGTAAACACCTACGTATTTATGTGACCATTTAAAAGAGGGAAAAATCAAAGGTTTATTGAAATTGCTTTTAATCGTTCTATGCTTTAACCAATTATTGTTATAAAGAAGAGTGATTATGTTATAAACTGAAAATAAAGGTAACTTGAAGGGATCAATTTAAGCTCTTTGCAGTGTCTTAAATGCATTTCTAAAAATACCTTTGCTTAATAGAAGACATTGTAGTTAACTATTGAGAACAGATTTTTAAACCAGTACCAATATTTCTTCCGAGTGTGACATGGGTTGGCCCGTGTGCGGACCCGGCAATCAATCCAAATGATATACACATTTCAGACTTGGCTCAGTTCTCGGCTCAGCTCTTCGCAGCTCAGCTTGGTTTGGCATGTTTACTTAGGGCGGCTGCGAGGGGCGACAGATTTGATGTATTTGACAGATAGACTCCCACTATCCGTGATTTTTTACGGCCGGAGAGGAGGGAGTGTGTGGCCTGCGAACAATATGTCTAAGTCCTGGGCAGAGATGGCGTGAGCAATGGCTCTGCGGTCAACAGGCCCTGGGATTATTGATATTCAAATGACAGGCAAGCGTTTTGACTGCTGCTCTAAAAAATATACAGCCAAAATGTGTAAATTATGCTTGTAAATTATGCTAATGCCGCACAGTGTACAGAAAAAGATTAAAATTACAAAGAGGTAATTATTTCATAATAAATAAAAAATTAAATAAACTAAACTTAGTCTAATTTGTAATTTATGTAAATAAATAATGCATTGGAAAATTTTTTTTATAAAAATAATTGTTAAAACAGTGATAAAAAATAGGTAAACAATTAATTTCAGCTAAGTCAGTTTTATATATATTTCTTGGTAAATTTTAAATACCTATTTTATTTTAAAATGCTAAATAAAAAGGCCCACTACCACCCCTCGAAACTCATATGCAAATTAGGCATTTGACTATATTAAAAATGCATTAGACTCTTGGCACACGGCACTTGACAGAGGTTTAGGCTTAATTCAATTAAATAATGTGGAGCAGCTGTCCCGCGATCCTTTTGACGCACCAGCACCATCATCCGACCGTGCACACTCGCATCTAATTAAAATAATGATTCCCCAACTCCCGGCTGGTGTTGCTACGGAAATATTTGCGGGGCGTGGCGATTGCCTTGGACCGGGAGTAGTCGGAGCCGGAGTTTCTGGCCAAGAAAGAGCGGCGGCGGCATCAGGGCGTAACGAAATGCGCATAAAACAGGGAGAATTTACAACCAGTGTCCTTCTTAATGTGCCATGGCGAACCGCAGGACACTGCCTGCCAGAAATCAGACACCAGTCGCACTGGGGCTGCTTTTTTGGGCGGCTTTTGGCCTCATTTCGAGCGTTTATTCATTGTGCCTTTTAAGAGCTTCCGTTTCGTTTCGTCACGCATAACGCTTTCGAACGACAATGACACGAACATCAAAATCATCAGCATTATCTGCACAGCCACACGGAACACGGAGTACGGAGTACGGAGTACGGAGCACAGAGCACGGAGCTCGGGATTCGGAAGAGGGGACAAGGGACTGTCCACGTATCGGGGGGAATCGGTGTGAGTGAGTGTCCATGGAGAGACGAGCTCTTAAACGCCTGGCATCCCACTACAAAATGGAACATCAGCCAGAGTGTTTCCATCAGGCAGAGATGACAACTTGGCCATTTTCTACTTTAAATCTATGCTAGTTATTAAATAAAGCAGGGAAAAACAAACTACATATTTGCATGAACCTCCAAATGGGGTAACATTGTTCTTCTTATAATAATATGTGGTAAACTAAAAAATATTTTTAATATAAAGAAGCTTTTATATAAATTCTACACTTAAAAATAAACGCAATGTATTTATCTACACATTTTCAGCTCTTTGATGAAAACGCAATAATTGTATTTATTTCAATAAAAATACTTTCTTTCTTTTCCTTAATGACGATTTGTACAAAAATTAAATTTATTAAATTCTGATGGTTTCATTGTGGCGTATAAAATAAAGTAAGTATATTAGTAAAGTAAAAATTCAACCTGATGTACAGAAGTTTAAACTTCACCTTTTTTTTAGTTGTCTTAAATAAAATATTTGATTTAAATAACGGACTTTAGAACTATTTAAGGTGAGAGAAATGTATTAAAAAACTTTACAAGACTAACGTTGTACAACACTGTCCTGACTGTTTTTCAGAGTTTTCAAAGACTTTTCCCCACGTGCGAAATTTATAGGTGTCATCACTGGCTTGAGGTTTCCCGCTCCCCCACCGGCACCCCCACCCGCATCCCGCAGCTACCACCCAGTGGTTAGGCCAATGAGTGAGGTGTTGCTGTCCGGCGCTCCTTGTCTGGCCATGTTTGACAACATCTAGGCAAAATGGCGTCGTCGTCGTCTTTGTTGTTGTCGTTGAGGTCCCTGCATGACATGGCGTATGCGTAACGTAGCGTTTACGAGCGTGTTTTTATCGCAATTGACATCATCCGAGGCGCTTGTAAACATTGCTGCATATTTTAATTTAATGCTAAGCACAACTATAAGCACATAAAATTTCATTGCACTGGCTCACTCCGAGTGAGCGAGCAAATAAACAAACGCACACAAAAGGGAGTTTCGTTGGCAAAAGCAAACAATTTATATAATTACCCACACAGTTGCTACGCTTAACTGATTGCTTTATTATTTTTTCGAGTGTCATGTTTGCCGATTTAATTCCGACAACAATACGGCTACAGCATAAATATTTACGAGTGGCCTGAGCCAAGGTCCAACATCCTGTGAATCTCGACCATAGTAATAACAATAATGGTCAGCTACAAAAAAATAAAATACAATATTCGGCTTAAACACATGCAAATATTATGGTAAATAAATTTCCTCACATCATCAACACATTTACTGGCCTGGTAACTTAATTACACATGTAAACAATTGCACCAATAAGGCAATAAAAGCGGCTGCATCTGCTGCTGATTGGATTCTCCCATTAAGTTTCCCAGGAATTTCCCCAAAGGATTATGAAACGGATCTTCAATCGCATATCCAAGTCCTATTCAGTGAGCACAAGCCAAAGCCAAATCACATGCTTAACAATTAGAGGGAAATATATTGTGGAATCCAGAAAGGAGCAATCCAATTTATAGGATGGTACCAACAGGCTTTCGGGCAAATTTTAATGAAAACGGCAACGTATTATAGCAACTCGACTTGCAAATAAATGAGCACTGACTGGCAGCCGATTTTTGTAATTGCCACTTGTCGTGTAAATAAAACAAGTGCCACTGTCATGTGCAGCTCGCACTTTTTCCACAACTTCAAGTGCTGCATGTTCGACTTTTTTCGTCAGGTGCAATGACGCATAAAATCCAGCAATGCAGCAAAGTGCCGCACTAAATGCGAGTGGAAGTGTCAATGTTGCAACATGAATGATTGGATACACGGCTACATATTAAGTCTTTTTACATGCGCTAATAAATAAAAGAGAACACGACCACTAATCTCTGCACTGATTTATTTGAATTGGACCTGGAATTTATGACAAGATTTGCCAGTGCCACCAGTTCTAAATCCATATCTAATTTTAAATGAAAATGTTTGTTGCTTCCGCCCCCTGGACCACAGACAAATCAACTCAAGTGTATCGAAATGAGTTTCGCCTGATTTTCCCCCATCATCCTATTGTATATGTACCTATAGCTCCCCCTCAGATTCCAGACTGCCAAAGGCTGTGACATTTCATTCGCCGGCAATTAGAACCCAATTTCACGCATCGCTCTCGCAGCGAAACCATAAATTTGGGCCGACACTTGTCCGGCTGAATGCTACTTAAATGGCTTAAGGTATTACCAACCAATCTATTCTTTACTGGGAATTTGAATTTTGAAGAATGAGTCCAATGCCCTTGTGGCTCTTATCGTATGGCATAAAAAATGTGTTCTTCCCTTTTAAAACTGAGTTAGTTCCGGAAAATTGACGCTCATCGATAAGAACGGAATATAATATTTAAACAGATGTCACTAAAGCGAAAAAAACAGTAAAAATTTGACAAAGAATGATAACAAAATATTAAATAAATCCGTTTTGAAATTTTGTCCAGGTGTGTAGTGCAGATAAAATGAGACAACTAAAAGGGCCTGAGGTCCTGCTGAAAAAATGTGCTCCGCAACAAAATTTTGCTGGAATTCTCTTAAGCGTAAAATAAATCCTAACATTTGAAAAGGCCAATGTGAAATGGTAACAAGATTTAAAAAAAGACATGTGGAAGTTTTGTGCAGCAGTATAGTCCAGATAGATTGATAAATTGAATAGGCCCGGTGGCCTTTGTTCTACTCTTTTAAAACTGAAAATGAAAAGAACGGGCAACAGCAATTAACTGGAAGTCACTTAAGCATAAAAATATATATACATTCTTCCCATCAATAAGCCATTGTGACATGCAGTTGCCAAAGAATGGTTACAAAAATTAAATAAACTTAGGTGGAAATTTTGTGCAGGTGCATAGTGCAGATAAAGTGAGACAATAAAAGGGCCTGAGGTCCTGCTGATTCTGCGCTCATCGAAAAATGTACTCCGCAACAATATTTTGATGGAACTCTCTTAGGCATAAAATAAATCCTAACAAGATTTTAAAAAAGTCATGTGGAAATTTTGTGCAGCAGCATAGTCCAGATAAATTGAGAATAGAATTTTATAGAAACCTTTGTTTGCTTTACATTGAGAGGCCCGGGGGCCTTTGTTCTACTCATATAGAACTGAAATTGGTGTGGAGATTTGACGCTCGTTGAAAAGAATGGACAACAGCAGTTAAAAGGAAGTCACTTAAGCCATTGCATAAGTGGCAAAGAATGGTAACAATAATTAAATAAGCTCAGGTGGAAATTTTGTGCAGGTGGGAAGTGCAGATAAAGTGAGACAACTAAAAGAGCCTGAGGTCCTGCTGATTCTGCGCTCATCGGCAAAATTTACTCGGCAACAGTTACTTAATAAAATTCACTTAAGCATAAAATAGGGTATAACATTTGAAAAGACTATTTTAAAATGGTAACAAGATTTAAAAAAAAGTCATGTGGAAATTTTTTTTTTGCTGCAGTATAGTCTAGATAAATTGAGAAAGTAAATATATATAATTCTTTTTTCTTTACAATCAAAGGCCTTTTAGTTCTGAAAAATAATATTTAAAATTTATAATATTGTTGATTGGGTTAAAAATTCCTATCCCTTAAGAAGCCAAGATTCACGCAAACGCACATAACGCTTAAATAATATTCAGATGCACATTTTGAGTATTTGCGACTGGAATGTCTGGAAGTTAGAATCGGAGATGCGGAAAGGAAATCAGGTGCACGAACAGGATGACACCACTTCTCGCATACTGCTGAGGAAACATCAGTGTAAACTAAAGAAGCTTTTTTGTCGATGCTAACCTGGTTATTTCTGAGGAGCTCAATATGGAGCAAGAGTCTGAATGCAAAATGTTAATTTAATGTTCAATAAAACTGTTGATGGCTTTATGCATTACAAGTAGGAAAGTAAACCGATTGCCTCGCCGGCTATTGAGGCAGTCACAGATTAAGACATCAATATTAAATTTGAGTTCATGACAAGATGGAAATGCCCGTTTTGAATATTTGAATAGTGCATGTGCAAAGGACGAGTCAACAAGCTGTCAAAAGCGCAAAAGCAAATCCCCAATCAGGCCAAAAGTCATTCGAAATAAAACGGAAATCGCATTCAATGGCAACAGACATTTGATGGCCACCAGATCATTTTTCACTTCATGCATAAGCCGGGAAACGTAATTTATGATGGGAAATTCCTTAGATGGACCAGCAGGCGATAAATTTACAGTTTGCAAAACGTTATTAATTGCTAATTACCTCCGAACATGATTAATGCCCTCCGAGCCGTCGCGTTCATCTCCATATCAGTGTGCCCATTGAGGTGCTATTTACACAGAGAGGCAAAAATTCACATAATTTGGTAATTAAGTTGGTCTTTTAATTAGCCATTCAGTGTAGATTAGAATGATGACAAAATGTAATAGATAAATAGTCGACAGCAAAAATAATGTCAAAGCTTTTTTAATGTCACTATATGAACAGTAACGAAAAATACCCTTAGTTTGTTGAAAAAATAAAACTAAAACTTGTACGTTAAATTTAAAGGGAAAGTGTAGCTAAATTTGACATTAACAAAGCCTTACAATTTCTTATTACCTGTTAAATTTACCCATTTTAAACAGGACTTTTGAAACCTACTCCAAGCTTAAATATGGGCACATAAACTTAAACATTTTCTGTGTAGACATCAGTGTTTCCACTCGATCCCAGTGGCAGCCACGTGTGACTTTCTTTAGGGCGAGCCGAGCGTGAAACTGCCGTGTAATGTAATTATTGCAAAACTATTCATCATGTTTTGGGCTCTGCCCGCAGCGAACAGCAGCCACTTAGTTGACGCGCCTGGGGTCTGTCAAACGCGGCGTATGAGCAATGTGGCCCCGAACTCACACACGGACGGGCGTGCGAGGTTAACTAATTAGCATGTCAAAGCCATCCATATTGCCATGCTTAAACCATTTCAAAGTGCTGGCTCCATTGAAAAGAAAAGCCAACCCAAGGGCGCAAATCCCATTTGATTATGCTTTTATATTCATAATCCCTTTCCATGTTTTTCAGCATAATGGGAGCCTTAAAGGACACACATCCACAAGCGGCTCAACTATCTGTTTTGATTAATCCTTTGTCAATGGCTCGGACTTAAGGCAAGCAACTAATTTGCTCTCAATGATAACCAAGAAAGAGGTTGCTGTCGTAAAACAAAACGACCTAGCACACAATATAAAATTAAATTAAATTTGTCAATGGCTCGACGGTAAAGACCCCTCAAAATGAGCTACAAAATGTAAGGGTTGCTCACACTGAATATCTTTAGCAAATGATATCCTTTGACTGTGAATCGAGCTTAAAAGAAAGGAAGATGAGATAAACAACAAGGCACAAAAACAATGTTTTAAAAGTTATTATTTTGAAAATGAAAGAAGAAACAAATGATTGCGTATTTTACAATAAATACAACATTTATTAGACTATCGCTGATCTCCTTTTTTGCTGTTATACTTTATTATTCGGACTCGGCTCATGTCGGTGCCTCAGCTGCAGTCCGTAAATGTGATTCTTGTGCTCGTAAACTCCCTGCTTACCCTCCTTGCGATGGCATAGACCATCTTTTCCGATGGACTCATATGGTCGACATGCTCGAGCGGTCAGGAGCAGCCTGCCCGGCAGAATGTAGTTCTTACGAGGTCGATTGTGAGCGGAAAAGGGAGCATAATTTTGTGGGGAGGGCCCTTTACTTATCCTGGAAACCTCGGATACTTTGGTCTCTGAGTACTGCGCTAATTCCCGTTCGAGTTGGCCCCTCCGTCCTCCACTTTCGTGCATTATCTGGTCGTGATTCAGAACGCTATGGTACACTTTAACCCGAGGCGCTTCCCTTTGCGCTCGGAAGGATGGCTTTGCACAGCCAAAGGCCGTCCTCACCTCATTAGGTTTGCACTTCATGTCATCCACCAGCCCGGCTCTAGCCTTTGCCATTTCGAAGCCCTCGTCCTTCCAGGATCGCATAATGATTCGGTTAAGAAACTGTTCCCGATCCATACAGCCATTCTCCGATAGAACTTCGGAGGACTTGCACTTGGATGCTGTTGATCCGGGTTCTAAATTGAAAATAAAAATTAGACAGCACAAGCTGCGGAGACCCAGCATCTTGGTGTATAAGAATAAAACAACTAAAAAGAGGTTCTGAAAGAAATTCAGTGGAACGCAATATAAGTTGGTAAAAACAATCCATTTTCCTTGCCTCACCGTTACAAATACAATTAGAACGCTTTAAAAGTGATCTCATATTTAATGCCATGTACTTGTGTACAAAGATATATTCTGATAAACATCTCAACCAATCTTTACTGTATTTATTCTCCAGAAGGATAATTAAAATTCTTTTCGCCGGTTTTTCTGTGCAAACAATTTAATTTAATTTAATTTAATTCAATTTAATTTTATTGATTTAATATCCTAGCGCTGCAAGCGTAAGCTTATTATTATTGCGCCAGTCACTTTGACAAAAAATTGCTTATTACATTACGATATAATACTTAAAATCTTACAATTTTCAAAATCATTAAATTACAGAACTTTTAAACATTTAACTCTTATATACTATATAGATTCCTTTTTTTATTTTTATTTTGATTATTTTTAAACATTTAAAAAATATTTGTAATTTATAATAAATCGCTGCATTTTGTTTGTTGTTTTCAAAAGAATAATTTTGACCAACAAAATAATTATTAAAAAATACAGAATATAATCAAAATATTAAAGTTCTGCATATTTTTAACAACACTTTAAAGAACAAAACATTTTAAAAGAAAAAAAAGGATACCCTTCTATTATAATACTTATTTATTATTACTTAATTTTTTGTTTTTTATTCTTTTCGTTTTTTTTAGTTTCATATACCAAAAGGTAAAATTTGTTTTACAGTCGTTGCCTATTCCACTGCTACTGCTGCTGCATAATCTACACCTTTTTTGTTTTCTGTGCCTTTGGGTTTATGCGTTGTGGGCTTTCTTATTCTAATGCAGCGTCTCTTCACTCCAAGGACCTCATTCACTCGGCACCTTTTGTGACCCTTTTTAAGCTTTCTTCCCGGCAGGAACACCCACTTCCAAGGCCGATCGCGACCTGTAACCTGAGGTCCCGACTCTCTAACCTTGCGTTTCTTTACAGGTTTTTCATCATCATCCACATCATCGTGGCTATGTTTTTTTCCAGCACTTTCGTGTATCACCTGGTCGTGATTCAGAACGCTATGGTACACTTTAACCCGAGGCGCTTCCCTTTGCGCTCGGAAGGATGGCTTTGCACAGCCAAAGGCCGTCCTCACCTCATAAGGTTTGCACTTCATGTCATCCACCAGTCCGGCTCTAGCTTTTGCCCATTGGAAGCCCTCGTCCTTCCAGGATCGCATAATGATTCGGTTCAGGAACTGTTCCCGATCCACACAGCCATTCTCCGATAGAACTTCGGAGGACTTGCACTTAGAGGAATGAGATGGTTTTGGAGAAGCTTCTTGGGCTGTTGCATCTGGAACCGTAGTTGCAGCCGTAGTCTCATCCTGAAGTGTCTGCCTGAGTGAGGTCAAAATTAGGATCAGCACGCTTAAACAGCATTTTTTCTTCATATTGCGACTAGCCTGCTACTTGTCTGTGTCCCAACTGCAATAAATTTGTACGATTGTGTATTAAATTTTAATAATCAATTTGTCTTGCCCAACCGAGAAATTTTTCATTAGCACGGATTGTTTTATTTTTATACAAGGAATTGATTTAAGTTTGGAGGAAAAAAACAAGACTTCGTTAGCTTTTTTGTAAAAAACTTTTTTAATAACAAATAACATAGTTTAATAACAAGTTACTGGGGCTTCAGGTCTCAGACGCCCACTTAAATAAGAACTGCTATTAAACACAAGGGAATATACCAATATTTACAATATATAATCAATTCATTTTTTTTTTAAATTATCCAAATTAATGTAAGGACAACTAAACTTTCAAGGTGCTCGTGAGGTTGTTGCTCCTCTTTGGGGCTTGTTGTTTCGTTGTGCAATCTCAATTTCCCCCACAATAAAATTAATGTTTTACGCAGCCAATTCCGAATCGTTTATTTCACATAAAAATGCGATAAATAAGCGGCGCATCCTGTGCGACGCCGTCGAAGACGCCAAGGATAAGCCGTAGCCGCTGTGGGTGAGGGTATGGTTGTTATATTTAATGTTGTTTCGGCGTGTTGTTGTTTTTTTACTCGGTGCGCACCTACAGCGCCGTGTATTTATAGCGCAAACAATGCAAAGGATGTTGTGCAAGGACATACGAGCGGGATTAAAGCAGTGCGGAAAGGGTCGGCAAGGAAACTATGAAAGTGGGGGCTTAAGGACAAAGCTACGCCTCCCCTTTTTCTCTGTCCCTTTTCGTCTCTTTGACTGCTGGTTAAAAATAAACGGGGAACCACATTGAGCGCAGGAGACAAAAGCTGGATCAGATCCTGCGGCGCTGCTTATATCGCGGGTTTTACCCAACGAAAAACTGAAGAAAAGTAGAAGAAGGATATCGAAGCATTGGATACTCTTGTTGGAAAGTGGGGAAAGAATAGTTGAAGGCGCAAGGGTAGTAAGGGGAAATATATCTTATAGCTTATTGATAACTTGCTGGATCAAAAATGGTAAAAATGTACCTTTACTTTTTATTGAATTTTTTTAAAGAACAAAGTTTAGTAGTGCACACAAACAGAGAAAAAGTGCTTAGTAAAGTTTAATCCATTTGTATTTAAATATCGCTCTTCTATTTTCCATGAACACATTTTAAACACACATTATAGAGGTAAATGTTTATTTGATATGAATATAGGAATGTGAACATTAATTCAAATAATGTTTTTTTTCTAAACAATTTAAGTTGACCTGTTTACATACAAATATTAACTTTAAATTAATTTTTTCTCTGGGTGCATAAATACAAAATAACTTATAGAAGTAATGGAGTAGCTTAAAGATTTTAATTGGGTTACCTACCTTGCACAATTAAAAGATTTATATGAAAATAATTATTTTTCTTTCACAATAAAAGGCCGTTAACTTCACTTAATAGCAAACACGTGAATATTTATATACCTCCGAAAAGGGTATTAAAATAACAGCAACGTCATGTGCAGGAAATGGAGTAATAAGAAGAGTGCGGCAACAATGGCGGACCACGTGACCCCGCCGAAATCCTGACAACCCTGCCATCTCGGTCTCTCGTTTTGCGGCCCCTGTTAAAATTTCATGTTAATGGCCACACGAAGACTCGCTCTTAACCCTTTGCCCCCGCGGCTGTGAGTGTGTGTAGGTGGGTGTAAGTATCTGTGGCAGCATCTGTGTGAGGGTGGGTGGGTGGGGTGCATGGGTGGAGGCGGGTAAGTGTGCGTAACAGGTCATTGTCCCAGCGTTTTTCGGTCGCACCTTTATTGCGAGGACAAGGCAGCTTATTTCCTTTGGCCGTCCCTTTTGCAAATTTCATTCCAGACCGTGCACACGCAAGCGTCTTGCCGTCCAAAAGGGAAATTGCTTTAATTAAGGATATCTTGTGAAATGTTTGCTCATATTTATAACCCCCGACGCGACGGTCGGGTGGAAAGGTGAAAGACTGAAAGCTGAACTGAACGGTAAAAACTAGAAAAAGGTGCGCAATCAAAGGCGGAAAATCGTTAGAGAATAAAATCGAAATAACAAAGCGGTCACAGGAGAGAGATAGCGAATAAAGGAGGAGAAGGAAGTGGGCAGACAGGACGCAGGACAAGGACATAATGCGCTTTTCTCGCTGTGGAAGCGGTTTGTTTTCCTTTTTTTTTCATTCTGCTAAAGGACCTGCGGACATTTTCGGTTGCCTTCTGTTTTTCCAGCGGTCCTTTGACTATTTGCCATCTTGCCGGCTTCATTTGTTTGTGTTGGCTTGTCAGCGTTCAGCGTTCAGCGCTTTGGGTATTTCGCCGGGATAATAAGATAAAAGCTTTAGTGCCATTCGGGCCAAGTTAGTTAATTGCGTGAATGGCATTTGCGCCCCCATTTTATTCCATTTTATACTGCTCCTATTCCGATTGAATCGTGCAACCAAATTGGGTGATTAGCAACTGCAGTTCACAGGCGATAATCCTACGATTTCTATAGCCAAAAAATTCTTCAGGCAGTCTGGATGCTGCTCATCTTTTATTCAGCACACAACAAGGACTAGTAAAATTTCACCAATATATTGCTCCGTTGCAATAGAGCACACGAAATTTATGAAAAACACTTTGATATTCATATAGTTTAAACTACACTGCAAAAAAAAAAGAAGTAATTAAAGCCGAAATAGCGATTTATAAAACATTAAGAATATAATAGTCTTTGAAATCAAATAAACTACCATTAAAAAGTAAAGTACAAACATTTGATTTATCCGCCTTAAAAATTTTTTTATAAAGAAATGTATCTACACTTAATTCAATATTTGCAAATCAAGGACGATTAACAAAAAAAAAAATGAACTTAATATTAGAAAGTCTTAATAAAAATTAAGTAACCTTGAAAAATTTGCATGGAAATAACTTTATATAAAAGGCTTAAATATTCAATTAACTATGTTGAACTAAATAAATCAAATAACTACAATGAGTAAATCGATAAAAATTTTTAAGCTTTAGTTTACATCTTTAAGTTTACATTTTCTTAAGCCGATATAAATTTTTTACAATATTAATTGGTGAAAGCAATTTCTAGACTTTTTCCTAAGTGTACCCGTTCCCGTATACGTGTGTGGCCTGCCTCGAGTGCTAAGCAAAAAGCAACAAATAAACATGCAGGCAGCAGCAACAAACAATGGCAGCAACAACCGGCAATTGTTTTTGCCCAACACACACACGCATACATTCGACACTTGCAGTGCCGCCTAAATGTTCAAATGTTCATGAATGCTCCATAAAATATTAAATGTTTATGAATTTCAAAGGGCCCCTTACTTCATTTGCATAATCCTTATGTTTGCTGGCAAGTGTTTGTGCGAGTGCGTGTGCGTGTGCCCGTGTGGGCAAGTGTCACATGTCGTTAGCCTGACTTGTGGCAATAGCTGGAAATGTGTCACATCAGAACTGAGAATATGGCACATGGGAAAGGATCAGGGAAGAGTCAAATGCTTATACAACTCGGCTCAATTGGCCTACTTTCAGAGACCTTGTCTGCCATCTACTTTCTATTTTTTTTCACAGTTTCCCCCAGTTACCTAAGTTTTTTTTTAAATCTATTTTCTTTCCACACAGAAAGCTGAACCTTATAATATTTATGTTAATTGTTATCAAGACTATTTTTTGTAACAGAGTTCAAAAACATTTGGTATGTCACTCAGAAGACATATTTGACAAATATTACAAAAATTGTTTAGATTCTTCTCAGATCAACGATTCTGCAGATAAACAATCTTCAAAACGTTTTTTTTATGTGTCGTTTATAATTTGAAGCCTTTAAAAAAAAACTTAAAAATATAGTTTCTTTTATTTCTTATTTCCCCGGTTAAAGTTTTCCGCACTTGCAGCTCCTCGAAGAGCTCTCAATAGGGGCAGCACGTCCTGGGTCTCTTTTTTTTATGGCTGCTGGTGCATAGTTTATTGCATCCGCTTCCTGTTGCCTTCTTGCATCTCTGCATACTTTCTGGCTAATTCGTGTTAACATTTTTGCCTCGCTTTGCCATTGTTATGGCCGTTGCATTCGTTTGTTGTTTTTTTTCGTTTGCTAACTGCAACTCATTTGCATAGGAAGGCAGTAAAATCAAAGAAAATGTGCTACCAGCTTCTTATCGAGCGGCGACTGTTTCCTTGACTTAATTGCCATTCGGCTGGATACTGGATTTTATTTATGATGCCAGCTTAGGCCCTGTAAGGCCAGTGGAATTAATTACCAATACAATTATCACATACTGGGTCACATTTACACCGAGGAAATAATCTTATAGTTGAGTCAAAGCCTTAAATGTCCTAGAAATCTATGTTAGCTTTTAAAACAATATAACAAATATTCCTAATAATAATATTATTTTTAATATTTATCGAAGAATAAACTTCTTCAAGTTTTTGTTTAAAACAGTATTAGATTTTCCTAAATATTATTTGAATATGTTTGTTTGCATAATCAAGAGTCTAAAAATCAAGATATAGATAGGATGTCCTTTATTTATTTTATTTATTTATTAACTATTTTATTTATTTATTTTTTTAATTTTATTAAAATCGTTGCATGAACATCCCGAATTTTTCTTTGTGTAATTTCCCTGCCCGGTGGAGCGGTAAAAATTTATGACACAATGCCGCTTGCCAAACAAGAAATTAAAAGTTTGCGACCCGCACTCGCCAAACTTTTGCGCACACGCATGTGGCGCAGTGCAAAATTTATTAAACTAACTGCAAATTAGTGCACAATTGCACACACTCGCACATGTGAACTGCAAAGTTTTCGGAGGAGGGGGAGAAAAAAGGGAAAAGTCACCGACTAAGGGAAAAGAAAAGGCTGCAGCATAAATCAAGGCGCCTGCGACGGGGACGGCCCTTAAATTATGTTGCCAATTGGCCAAATATTTCCGCCAGCTTGCTGCTCTAATTTCCACAATATTAAATAGAAACGGCGCCGCGCCCCAAAATAAAAGTATAAAAGTAACGCACAGCCAGACACACGACAATGCCTCTAAGTGATTTTCCTTTGTCACTGGAAAATTGTAAAACAATTGTTATAAATTCTATGCGCTTTTTGCGCTGCCTTGTTTGGCGCTTGATAAATGCAGACAATTAGCCAAATGGTTGACTGGCGCCAGCTTCTGCCATGGATAGACAGTCAGTAGCCGACTGCTTCCAAACAGTGAGCAAAAAAGGGCCAAAATCGAAATAAGAATTGCTTAAATACCCCAAATAAATGTTGAAAAATGTTAACAATATTGGTAAACAAAATTGATAGAAAAATTGTTCGCATTAAATTTGTTTATTTACTTCTTGAATGCAAAACTTTGTTTTCATTATTAATGCAACCAAAAACATGCACAGATTATTGCTATTTGTTAATTTGATAAAAAAATTGTTTTATTTCATCCAACAAGAGCTGAGGTAAACTGTGTCAAAATTGTTGCACTTTATTCAACATTTTTGTATTTACCTAATACAATAATCCGACGTTAAAAAGTTTCTGATATTTTGTGAGAGTATATTTATGGTTTTAATAAAAGTAATTTATTTTCTTGATACTGCTTAGAGTTTTGTAGGGAAACCTATTCACATCCAAGTCAAGTATAATTGCAACGTCAGTTGCCCTTACTTCGATACCTCACAAGGTGCTCTTCATGACTATTTATGAATTTCTTGCAGTTGCCACTAACACACTAATTGCCAACACAGATCCGACCCACTCGATTCCCCCAGAGATGCAGCCCACCCAGACAAACAAATCCCCACATGGGGCCCAGGTTTCCTTGGAGGTGGCAGCAGAATGCTGGAGAATGCAGGTGGAGCAGCTCCTCCCGGGGAGAGAGTCCCACTTGGTGCATTGTTATTTCCGTTCGCACACAAGAGCAACAAGCGGAAATGGCTTAAAGGATATTGCAACTGTATTTAGGGTGCGGAAGGGATAAGCATCGAGTATGCAAAACTATCAATTTTTACTCAATCTGAGTGCGCATATGCAAAACCACTTTGCAGAGGCGGCACAAGTTTGCCGGAGAACCCGAAACCGGGACAACGCAACTATAATTAGAATCCAAAAAGTAACCAGTCGGATAAAGTCGATATAAAGTCGGTATAAAGTTTCGCAGGCACACAGTAGCGAATGCGTTTTCGCACAGATCAGACCCAAAATCTCTAATTATTGACTTTGCTAATTGGCAATTTATGGGAAATTGTCTTCAGCCAACGAAAGTTTTGCAGCCAAAGCAATTTCCTCTCGCTCTCCATTGGAAGTTGCAATTTCCAGTATGTTACTTTGCTTGCTTTAGTCGAAAGATATCAGAAAAGTTTTTATCAAAGGCTTTTAATATGGGTAAACAACGTTTGATGTGCCCTTTCAGAGGACACACACTGAAGGACCCACAACGTCATGGCCTAAACGAAGACAAATAGTCAAAACTTTCTTAGCTACCTAATTGAGAAGAAAATTGAAAATTTCTTTAATGAAATGCAAAAACGATATAATAAATAATCCGTTCGGTGTGCTGGAAAGTGAAGACTTGTTGGCTTCTGTCCGGGTGGATTCGTAATGGGAAAATGCTGCCAGAGTCGCTGCTAGCTGCTGCAAAAGAAGGGTGTAATTTAATGCTCTTTTGCACCTTCAAATCCTTTCAATTTCATAAGACACGTAATCACATTCGAAGTGCTAGCCACCCCTCGTCTTTTTCGTAATCACCCAGCACTTGATGAAATGTTGCAATTTATATAGACAAACCCACCGCCCCCGTCCTGCTATCCACGTGTTCCTTACTATGTACGATTATCCTTGGAGTCGCAGGTTGCAGGTTGCAGGTTGCAAGTTTCAGCTTTTCCCTGCTCCAGGTTTTACTGCAATTTTGACACACTTGATGGACTCCGCACACTTAAGGGGAACCTAGCCCAACTCGCCTTTTCCTGGCAGTCATGTTCTATTTGTAAGAGGAGAGCAGACTGCACACGAGTAATGCATTTCTTAAATTATTCGATTCGAGTGCCGAATGCAATTTGACTTACCAGTTTGCCCAGCTTTGTTAGCAACTCTATGCAATCATATATCATTCTTTTTACATTCCATGAAAATGATTTATTAAGTCAATGGAATACAACACAATTTTTATTTTTTTGAAAAAAGTTGACCAAATATGATTTGATTCAAAATTGAGTGGTCTCATAATTATCAGTTTTATAAGTTAAGTTTATAAGCTTAAGATAAGTTTTAATAACTATTTTTTACTAATGGTCATCAAACAGAAGTGGTGTTCATGAAGGATATTACTATTAGCTAAGCGCAGCTGCTGCACTTTCCAAAAAAAAACCCATAAGCCTGGGGCAGTGCTTGGCCACAGCCAATTAGCAGTTTTCAAAGTTCCAGCAGCCGCTCGTCTACACTCTTGAAAATACTGTTAAAAAAGCTTAAAGAAAAATAAAGAAAAATTTAAATTATATTTTAAAATAATTCCGAATCAGTATTTTTAAAATAAAATATGAATTTGTATTAGAAACATACAATAGTAAAGTGAAATAGTTCAGAAGTAAATATGTGCATACATAATCTGTTTGAAAATACTTTGGCTCTGAAACTTTTTATACTAAAAAATTATATAAATAATATATATTTAATATTATAGTAATTTAATAATAAACTAAGGTAAGGTAAGCTAAGGTTATTTTTAAACTGAAATAAGGATTCAAATATCCAAAGACATGAGCAAAAAAACATGGGCATTAAAAAAATTAAAAAACATTTTTAAAACAAATTGTAAAGAAAAATCAAAAAATTGGTTTATAATATTGGGCTTCTTAGGCAATCATTTTTTGAGTGTAAAGTGGGAGGCTGTGGGGTGTTGGCTGGCCTCTGGGAAAAATCAAAAGCTAAGCCTAGCACAGACCTTGGCTGCTCCCCAAACTAATTTAGGCGCAGTCGAGCGTGTGGAAAACTTTCCAGATTTCAAACTACACTTTTTTTCTCTCCCAATTTTTTGGCATACATATGTTGTGCATTATTTGCCGTAAAATTTAATGCCACCAACACCGCCCGACCACCTCGAAGTCGTGCAGGGTAGTAGCTCATTGTTGGTGGTGCTGTTTTTCGGATGTTTTCGGGCTCCTCACGTGCACCGTGTGCGGTTGGCTGGCTAAACGGACCCCGGTGGTGGGGCCCTTAAGTTGTTTTGCCAAAAACTTTTTGTCATGGCTGGGACTAATTATAAAATAGCTCAAAGGCAACTCAGGGGAGGCCGCGTAGGGCAGAGCTGCGATAGGCAGATGGCGACACACAGCCAACTTTTAAGTTGTTGCGGGGAGAGCGGGGCGGGGAGCGGGCTAGTTGGCAACATGTTGCCACAAACTAAACATTTGCCTGCCAATTTGTTCTTATTTATTTTTATGTCCGCTTTCGTTTTCCTTTCCCCAGACCAATCCAGCCCACGTGGCTTGTAATGTTTGGCCATTAAAAATAATAGTGCGGTTGTTTGTTGTTGTCCTTGTTTGTTGGACGCTTCGCATAGACTGTTCGGTTACGTAAAATTTTACCTTGATATTTCTCCCGTACTTTTTTGAGCTGTACAACCTGCCGAATATTTATCGAAATTGGACAATTTTTTGGGGTCCACACTTAACGAAAATAATCTAAACATAAATCATAGATTTTAGTATACATACTTTATTTTAGATATTCGTGTTAGCTTTTTGAATATTTTGGAAACAGAGATATACTTTTAATTTTATTTAATTTAATTTTGGTAAAATTCAATAGTGTTTTAAGTGTTTTTACATTTTCCAATTTAGATTTATAATTCACAACTGTTTCAAGATATTGAGATTAAATTTAAATAAAGACTTTCAAACCATTAAAACTGTAGATGTAAGTAAGGCGTTTCCTCGTCATCTTAAAATCATTTTTATTTTTGTTACTAAATTAACATTATAGCTTAAGAGTGATTTTTTCCAGTGAAAACACAGAAAAAAATCCTTGTTTTTGGCAATCCGGAGACAACAGCCGACCCCGAGGCACCCTGTATTCTTTGTCTGTCTGAAAACTCTACACACACAAAACCGAGTTACACAAAAACCCTTTGGCAAAATAAATAAAAGCGGTGGGAAAAAAGCAAAAATCAGGAACAATTTAATGTTTGCTAAATTTGTGTCATTTAGCAAAACGATTTCGATTTTTTTCTGTTCATTTGGGTGGCCCAATTCGTAGCAATTAATTTCTTGGCAGCGGGTGGCTGGAGGTGGGCGCGGGCACAAGTGCTTTGGCTATAACTCAGTAGCTTTATCAAAAAACCACTTACACACACAATAAAGTTAATGAAGCCATAATTATTTGGGTTAACAGCTTGCGGCTGAGAATCCCGAGTCCTGGTTCCTTGGTCCTTGGTCCACTTGATTGTGGCCAATTCGGCTCGGTAGCCAACAAATCAAAGTGAGCATTTGATAAGTAACCGAGCCGAACGAATACATTTGGGCAGCAGGCACATTTGCAAGCCTATTTAACAAATAGACCAGCAATCCGTTGGCCAAAACAAATGCGTTGGCAGCAGACAACTTGGATGGAGCGCCTTCGCATCAACATCATCAATTCAATGGCCTTGGAGGCAGGGTGAATGTGCGTAAGAACCCAACCAATGGCGCTATCAAGTTGCTCAATATTTGCATCCCAAGTCAGAGCACCTTCGTTGGCATATTATGACGTAAACCGTAACAAAACAGATGGAATCCCAAACCGTGAATACTCTAGAAAACTAATAAAATTACCCCGGTTTACAGTCCAAAAAAAATGTGACAGAAATAAAATTTAATCAAAGACAAACGAATTTAAAAGTACCTTTAAATTATTATCAATAGGTAAAATAAATTCCATGTTAACGTTAATTTTGAACCACATCTGAATTATAATTGGCAGCACGTTGAAATTGGACTCAAATCGGTGCGTAACCAGGACCCCCAACAGAATCCTTTACCAATCACGTCAGACCTAATACCCATACGTCTAGACGTCCTTTGAGCCAAAGTCTCGGGCTCGTCTGCGGTTGTTTCCAATATCGAGTGCCAGTGACACGAATCGGGGCCTCAGCAATTTTAAGGGGACATTCCACAACCGAATCAAAGGGTTTCACCCGCTGCGAGGGGTCGATAAACTGTGCTCCAATTAAATCACGTCAATTGTTTCCCCAATAGATTCGACACATTTAAAATTTATTTTTCAATTCATAAATACGCACGAGTGCTCCCAATTGACTTTTAGCATAATTACTTGAATTATGAGCACGCAATTTGTATAAACCATGAAAAATTGATGCGGCGAAACTAAACTAAAATCAAATGCCACGCAACTGCCGTGCACAAAACCGAAAAATGTCAGAATCGCTTGTCATGAAACACTATTAGCAGAACGTATTAAATTACAAAAACTGGCGTTAGATTTACATTGTTTGTCCACCGCAAATGCACAATAACGGAGGGCGAGTTCCACTCGGAATTCAAATAATAAACCGTGGAATATTTGAGACCCCAGGGAAACGGAATCGAAAACGGGGGTGTTAAGGGTATTCGGGCAGGTAGCACGCGCGATTTATTTATTTGCCTTTCCATTTGGAAATCTGTTTGCATTTCCCATGGCAGACCAGATGTTTGCTCGGGTCCCCGCCTTTGTCAATAGTCACCGAGATCAAAGTGGACCCAAGACCATTTGGCGAACAGGTCGACGGGGATGCAAATCTGCAATGTGATATGATGAGATGGGTTTAAAAAGCATGTACGAGCCTTAGGAGTTTTACATTTTTCAGTTAAAAAAGATACTGTTTGCTCTTTTCCCGAAGTTTCTCATAGGAAAAAAGTACCCTTAAATTAAGAGTTTTTAAAATATAGTTAGTCAGACAATTTTCTTAGGCTAAATTTGGATTATAACATGAGTTACTTTATATGGTAACTTTTGCAGCTGTAACGCTGATTTAAAATATTAAAAATAAATATTCTTGGGAAAATGAAGACACTTTTTTACAGAAAGACTATTGTTATTGTATAAATAACAAATAATAGTATTTAAAAGATGTCGCAATTTTCTGTCAGACATTAAATTAAGCAGAGTATCCCGCTGTGAAATCCATGGTTCACCGCTTTACAACCAATTAAGCTCATTATTGTGGGGATTCGGTTATTTTTTTACGCGTATGTATGCATATAATATAACCCTTTCATTTGCTTAATGAGATTGCAATATTTAATAACCTGCAGGCTCGAAAGCCTGAAGCCTGTCAGCAGCAGACGTACCATGGCCATTTAACAACCAGCGACACAATCGTCTCGATTACTGGCACAGATGAATCCCATCTAGTTTGAGTTTGAGTTTGAGTTATTCCCGTTGTTGCAGCAGATTATGGACACGTTTCTTCCGACGTTAATTATTAATTTCCCCCGACTTCACAGCAGGTACGTCGTACGCACAACAAAATCTGTCGGCTGGCACATAACTTGGATGGCATAATAAAACGCTTTCAGGGCCGGCACATGACGTCCAGGTTTTTATAAGCTGTCAATTTGTTTACGCGTTGTCGCTGGAGGTGCTTCTGACTTTGACTCTGTCGCAGCTAAAATATTAACGGGTCTTGCAATGTGCCTCCCTTGCTGTCCCCTTTGCACTGTGAAAAACAAGGAAAGTGTCTTATAAACAGAAAAAATATAAGAGATTTATTGGAGACACTTTCAACCATAATTAAGTTTGCAAAGGTCAGTTCTTATTTAATAAAAATTAACTAAAAACTTGACACATTTAATAATTTTAAATATATTTAGGAAGCTTATTGAAGCATCCCAGTTACTTTTTGAAATCTCTAAAACACCTCCTATTACTAACTATATAATAACAGGAAGTGAGCTATCTTTAAGTTCATAAATAAATTTAGGTTTAGGCTTTAGGGAAAATGTTTGCCTTTGTGTACAGTATATGCCCGTCTATTTCGCTCATGCCGCATATCCATAATATTTTTGCCAGCCCGGAAATGCCCCTGGGAGCTGGTGGCTCACACTTGGTTCCACCTCATCATCAGCACAAACACACGGGCAGACCTCAGAGGAAAACAAGACACCGCATGGAGGCCCCAGGTCCTCGGAGGTTTTAGGGGTCGAGTTGCGAGCACTGCGTCTCTCATGCGTGCGTTTATCTTGATGCGTGCGAGGATGCGAGTGTTTCTTTTTTGTGGGTTTTTTTTTGTGAGTGTGGGTGTGGGGTGTGGGTGCCGGTGAGTTGGCGACAAACGCATAAAACAGCATAATTTGTCAGCATGAACACGGCAGCCGCACGCCAGTGGCATAACAATGAGCCAGAAGGCGTTAGCCAGTTGCCAGCCCGTTTTTGCCTCAGCTTATTGCTGATATTTGCCATCTTGCCAGGAAAAGGCAGCGCCTAAGCTTTTCAGGTTAAAAGCGATCTTGCTCCGAAATACTATCTCTGCAATATCAATTAAATCAACAAAAAAAGTGCGAATGTGTGTTATTTTATTTACATCAAGGAACAAAAAGTTAAAGGTTTATTCCCTGCATAATCCTGACACACTAGCTGAATACTATTGGTATCCCTTGAAACGTGACAGTTTTATTCAAAAGTTTCATTTAATTTTTTTCACAGTTTTTTTTCAAGTCAAACAAAAATATCTGTTTTAATAGCCAAGCAAAAACATTACTAAAAGTAATGAATTAAATACAACATTTAATTAATAGAATGCATTTTCCCTTCTGTAAAAAGCTTATCAATAAATCAATTATTCAAAGAAAACTAGCTTTTTATTTTGGTAAATGGGAGGTCTACCTTTGAGTTTCCAAAAAATAAATCAAAATAAATCAAAAAAACAAACAAAAATGCTAAACATTTTCCGCTGGTCGCTGCAAGTTCATAAAATGCTTTCCACGTTTATTTACATTTGCTGCATTTTTCAAATGGTTATCTCACGCGTTTGCGGTGCCTCTCGGTCATTTTTGCGTGTGCTGGCTAATTTATTTTCGTTTAATGAAGGTCCGCCCTTGTGTTTTCCCACTGACAAAACAGTCCGTTAGCAAATTAATTATTTGTGAAATAAACTTTTTTCATTTAGTTCTAATGCAGTTGTTTCGTTGGACGGGCTTTCAGTTCATTACTCATACGAAGGGTTTCCACGGGGCAGGCACTTCTCGTTTTTGCAGTCGAAATTCCTTGAACAATGTGCACTTGTGATGGAACGAGTGGCCGTGTGCATGTCGATAATTGTGTGCTCGCATTACAATACCACGCTTGGCCTTGTTTCATATTTTTATTATGATTTGTGCGCGAGTTGAGTTTCCTGTTTGCGGTGCGCTTCAGCTTCAGCTTCAGTTCACTGCAGACCGGATCCGGATCGGTCCAGTCCAGTCGAGTCGAGTCGGGCAATTAAAAACTTTCACGCCCGGACCACATAAATTGTAGCCGTGCGCACAGAAGTAGACTATGCCAGTTATTGCCATTGAAATCGATTGATGGCACGCTCCATTGCCTCGTCGATTATTCCTGGGGCCCACACATGATGCATTGCACATATATGTATAGTATATTAAAACCGAAGCAACGGAGAGCAAAGGGATTGGTACACTCCCAAAAAATATGTGATCTTTGTTTTAATCAAGAGAATTAAAAATTACTAATCAATTTTAACTTTAAACAATAACGAGTTGGTGATGTTACTGCTTCATTAAAGGATATATTTCTTTAATACCACTGATTGCCTTATTATAGTTTTAATTTTATTTACCTAACATCAAAGGATGTTTAAAAAATTTAAAACAAAAAAAACTGTAAAACAAAAAGGGTTTTCCAACTTATTTATTTGTCAAAAACCGATTAAAATTTTTAGTTTGAATATAATCCAATGCAGACGAGTTTTTCAAGTGTTCACCTGGATTTCCCTCAAGGTGCAGTAAGCCCAGTAACATCGTTCCAGTCCCACAACAATCGCTCCTTGAACGCTACGGCCATTAAAATGGGATATTTTCATTTGCGTTATTCGCTCTTAATTTGCAAGCGAAAATATTTAAAAACTCGCTGTAAATCGCGCTTGCAGGGATTCAACAATAATAATGAAGCCGTGCGAGGAGCATTTAATCATTTGCAGAGTGCCCAGCCACAAGCTCCTCCCGCCTGGCAGCTAATTTAAATGGAAATTGACATTAAAACATATGCCAAAGTGGGTCCGCCACCCACTTAGATCAAAGAAGCTAGCGGAGGATGGCTATTACGGATGCTCCTTGCTGCCTCGCGTAATTAGCTTGTTTTTTATATAATCAAAAGCGACGCCGTCTCCTGTGGGCTGTGTTGCTACTCCAGAATTTTGATTTAATTGTTGCCATGACAGCGTATTCTTTTAATTTGTGTCAATTTATTTAATCAGACATTTGTTGCCGCCGTCTCAGCGGCCCCTTCCGCTATTTTTTCCACTTTCCAGCTGCCAACCGCCAACCGAAGCGCCTCCATGGCATTTGTAATTAAAAGGCTCCTTCTTGGTAGGGCCAGCTAATTTGAAAATTAACTGCCAGCGGAGGATGCTCCGAGGGATTGCGACTCACGTTCAGGTGGCCTCATAAAAGCCAGCGAGGCAAAGTGCAAAGGAAAATGGAAAATGGAAAAGGAAAAGCGCGCGCCAGCAATAAAAAATAATACATTTATCAATCAAAACTCCAATGAGGAACTTGCCCCGAAAGTTGCAGCATAAAAATATTCATTCAGGGAGAAGCAGAGGGAAACCATTCGTTTAATGGCTTCCATTTCGCCAACGCAATTCAACAAGCCGCAAGGAGACAGAAAACATGGGTGGAGCAGGAAAAAAGGGTGGGTTAAATCCCTCAATGAAATTTACATTAAGGTTTAGATTTTTTTACTGAAAAATCATTCAATATTTTGAACCACTTTGTGTAGTAATAAATTTGTAGAACACACTTTTACTTGGAAAGTGAAAAGAAAAAGTTGTAAATATATATAACCATAAATTATAAAATGATTACAGCATTTTTTTAAGTAGGGTTAAGATAAAATTTTTACAAACCAATTATAACAAATATAATAAAATATATAACTTTGTGAATTCCCGTATCCCGCGATTAAATATTAGAAACGCCCCTGACGCAAGGATGTGATGCGTTGGTGTAGGATGGGAACGTAACAGGAGCACTGAGGACACAACAAGGACGTGCACGAAATGCGCAAGTTCACGCACGTCAGTTGAATCGGAGGCACCACCTTAAATGTGGGTCAAGGAAAAGGAGCTGCGTGCTAATGCTAATTTCTTAATGCCCTTTGTTGCGGCAGCATCCAAAATTCACTTCATTAAGAAGCCATCCCCATAAAAATATCATAAGCAAAACTTTTTCAATATACATACATATTTATTAAGCCAAGGTTCATGTTTTTACTTGATGCTTCAGTTTGTTGCATGGTTCTTTTAATTTCATTTTTTTGCACTTTTGCGTGATCTGTTTTTCAACAGATTTTCCCGCACTTTAGTTTTTTTTTTTGCTGCGGTCGCAAAAACTTTGCTGTTCTTTGCAGTTCTTTTATATCAAGCACCAAATGTTTTTTAATCTTATAAGTGCCGCCCACAAATACAATGTGTGAAATGTTTTCATATTAAACACAGGCAGCTTAACCAAATAAATAATATTTATATATATGGATTTGCTTTTCTGTTTATACAAATATTTTGTTGTATCTCTGGAAATGTTTGCAAAGCAACGAGATGGATATATATTTTTTTTCCCAGTTTGGGTCTTTGTAGAACTTTGTAATTAAATGCAAATTAAGTGAACCGTCATTTGCGCCTTGATTTTTTACCCTTTTTTGCGCCGTCGAAAGGCATGCAGACAATTTTAAACTTGTTGGCAAACTCTTATTGCCAAAGTCCTCGATAAAGTCGCCGACTCTATTAGCGTCAATGTAGCGTTAATGGTGGGCAAAATAAAGTTTAAAAAAAGGGGTAGCAGCGGAAGTGTTAACCGTGATTGGGCCAACTTTTCTAATTAGCGTCAGTCAAAGGAGTCTTGGGATCCGTGCCGGAAATGTCGTATGCATATCAAATGCAGCCTAATGAACCAGCCAATGATGAAACGCACTTTCCGTGCCCAACAAAAACACTTTGGAGCCAACACAAACACTGGCGCATCATCATAAAATATGCAATCCTTTCGTCGCAATCAAAAAACTCCTTTCCAAGGCATTAGAAATGCCAAACAAAACAAAACTAACAGAAAACTTTTCCACGCAAAAACCACAAAAACACACGCGCCAATCGACAATGTCGATTATATTTCAAGTGGAGCAAGGAGATCCGGGGAATTGAGATTGAGGGTTTCGGGACATGGAGATGGAGATGGAGACACGAGCGGGGACTCCCTGGCAGCTGTTGAAAGTTAAACCAAAAAAGCATCAAAAGCGGCTGCTGCTCGTAATTACAGATTGCAAAACGAAACGAATCGAAAAGTAAACGATGTCGATGAAGTTGATCCGGATTCCGGAAGGATACGCAAAGGCGGCCAGAGATAGAGATACGGAAAAGCGAGATGCAAACCCGGCAAAACTTCAGCTCCAACTTCAAAACTGATGACTGAGGCAGTCGCAGTAGTAAAACTAACCCAGGTGGGAGTTACGGTTATCCGGAAGGTGGCACTCCCCCGAAAAGGGTAAACTTTTCACTACTGCAGCGTCTTAAGCGATTTTCTGCTACGCCGAGCTGCACAACAATATTCACAGGAGTGCACTGGCAAAAGTACCAAAATCAAGGAAATATCACTGAGACCAAAAGTAAATAAAAGTGTTTGAAAAATCGTTGAAGAAAAAGTTTGTTAAAATGATTTATTTGAATAATTAACTCTCTCTCTCAATTCGATAGTAAATTTCATTTTATGTTGTTTGTGTGGTTTGTTAAAGATGTATAACCAACCCTACCCTAGTTGGACTTCAAGCAGTGAACAGTTTTATGAAAGTATTTTAATTTACAACTTTATCTGGTAGATCCAATTTCAATTTGAACTCAATTCCAAAGGAACTACAGCCAGTAGCCTAAAACTATTTGGTTCTCATTGCCGAAAGAATGATTTACTGAAAAAAAAACTAATTTAAAAAATAAAATTGATTTTGTAAAAAAAGATTCGTTTACTTAATTAAGGATTTAGGTTCGAGTTGTGGTAGGCGTATATATATGTATAAACTTTATTCTTTTATTGGTATGTCTCTTATTTTCGCACTTATTATACTTCCGCTCGCTCACACAGAATGTTCTAGAATCACTCTCTCAGAGAGATCCTCTTACAGCTTATCTTACTTAACATAGGTTTAACATAACTCTTAACATAAGTCTCGTATATCGGTGTTGTATAATTATTTGTGTTGTGTAAGTATCGGTATAATAATATGTGTGTGTTAGTGTATGTATCGGTATAATAATATATGTGTGTTAGTGTATGCATGAGCCTACTACAGAGTTTAGTAAAAATCTTTTCCCGCAATGTATAAATTTTCCAAGGGAAAGGATAAAAAGAAGCCAGCAGCGTAGGCGCAAAACCCGGCGAATGTGTGAGCAAATTCACGGCAAACGAAAATTAAGAAACTTGCAGCCGCCTCCTCAGACACTGGGCAACAAAAGGGGGCGGCAGAGGGTTTGGAGGCGTGGCTGCGGGGGAATCCTGGCGCTGATTGCATCGCTGTGGGGCGAGGAGAGATGCCTTACTTATTTATGGCGCACAGGTAAACTGTGCATGTGCCATCATCTTGATAAATGTTCGCTGCCAGTGCATGACTATGGGAAATGGATTCCGAGCTGAGACGCTTCTTGATTTAGCATGCGGCTGAGTTATGCCATCCACCCACTCCCACTCCCGACTCCCAACTCCCCTCTTCCACCACCCACCTCTCCTTTTCCACAACAACATCAATGGGAACTTCAATTAGAGCCTTCACAAAGTTGCAGATGGTCAGCAGCTAAGTGGCGGCCAAGACGAGAGCTCTTGCCCCTGAGAAAGACGCACTTACAAAGACAAATGCCAGCTAAGCTGTCCTCGCACAACAGCCACACACTGAGAAAAACAATTACAATAATAATAAAAACTGGTCCTAAAAAATAAGTTTGGGTAAAATACGGCTGTGCACGAAAATATGTGTTTAAAAAAAGCTACAGAATACTTTAGGAGGTAGTGGATAAGTAACAAAATACGAGTGAGTAGACCGCATACTTTTAGACACCTTTTTTAATGAAAAACCTGTGTAATTCAAAATAATAAACAATAAAATAAAAAAAATAAAAATAACTTAAAACAATATAAACAAGAATTTTGTGATATGATAGTTCTAAATACAAATTTGTATTTTGAGACTGGGTAAAACTTAAAAACTTTTAAAAGATTTTAGAAAAAAGTTTCAGTATTGATACCTACTTCAAACAATTTTCTTTTTTTTTCAGATAGTATAGAATGTTTTAAGCGCAACTTAATAATTTCAATCTTTCTCGTTCTTTTATAAGGAGTTTACTGTTAGAAACTCTCTAATTAAATTGATCATGTTTACCTTCGATGTAATTTCGCAAAACTTAAATGCAAATTAACTTCAATTACCGTCAACATAAATTCCTTGCCTTCTATTATATATTTTTTTTTCTCATAATTACCTTTATTCTCAGTATACTTTTTGCGAGAGAGCAGAGGCGTCTTGAAAAATAAACGAGTCAGCATTTGTAGCGTTGATTGAATTGTCGGAGGTGAGCTCAGGAGTCGCGTTTCCGCCCCTTTCTCAGCTTTTCACCCACCCATACATACATATACACACGTACATTTGCAGGTGGAAAGGGGGGAAAGCTCGGCGCTTTTCAATTAAAACTATTGTCAACGACAATAAGTTATACAAGTAAAGAGCACGCTGCCTCAGCAGCTGAAGCCGTTGACAGTCGCACGTACGCTTAATTAGAAAAAGTTGCATTTTTGTTCTTGCCCTGTCCACCTACTGGTCACGCCCTCCGCCTCCCGCCCTCCGCCTCCACAGTCAGCTGTCAGCGAGCGGGCAGCACGCCCACATTTTGCAGCGGAAGTAAATTTACACTTCACTCCTCGGCTTGGCTGCACTTTTTATTCCTTTCCGACGGGAGCGAAAAGCGCGACTAATTTTCTTGAGTCCCTGCGCCGCGTTTCCCTTTTCTTTTTTCCTGCTGCCGCCGCCGAGTGCAAGTAATCCCAGAAAATTGTATAAAAAATGCACAGAACCACCCGTTGCCACCCAGTCATAATTTTCTAAAAACTAAGCTGGCTACGGGGGAAGGGAAGGGAGGGGGTGGTGCGGGGAGTTGGTTATTTTACACCCGCAAAGCCTGCATTTTGCTCTGTTTGCTTTCGGAGCGTGTGACTTCGTTGGCCTGGCCTTTGTTTTTGTACCCAGTGTTTTTAGAGTTCAAGGATGTATTAAATTCATGCTTGGAATATATTAGATCTTAGAAGATGTGTTTTTTATGGTACATTTTAAAAAGTATTTTTTTCCAAAACAACAACAATGTAGTCTAAATGTTATAATCGGGGGTGCCACACAAACCATTCCGCCCAAATTCCAACCGAATGTCCAACCCCTTCTCTATGTAAATTCCAACCCTCTTTGGGCGGAACGGTTTCTGTGGCACCCCCGAATATGTAGGTCACACATTTTGAAATAGTTCACACAGCTTTTTTTGCTCACAAAAATGTATAGAAAATATTTAGTCAGTTAAGAAATGTATAGTAACTTTTATGTCGATCATATTATTTCCTTAGGCACGAAAATTTTAGCAAACAAAAAGTGCAAACGATTTTAATATATTCATATTCATATATTCCTTAAATAATGCGCATGGTTAGTATATTTAAGTTCCTGTTTATCGGAATATTTCATAATAAATGATAACTATCATGTTTCATAATTATAATTAAAGCGAATACTGGGTATCTGTTGGTCGAAATCATCGCCCAAATCTTCTAACTTTTTTTTGACGCTGTGGCTTTCACTGTTGGCTGATGGTTGATTTTCCCGGCTCCGGCTCCATCACCTCTGTCTCCTTGTCCGGCTTTTACCCTCCGCCTTTTGACTTGCGATGGACTTACGGACGGACAGCGGGAAAACCGTGCCGGATGTCACGTGCGCATCATTTTCCAACAGCTTTGTTGCTGCTACTCGGCGTAATTATAACAAGGCGCAGCTTAAATTAGTTGGCTCCGACAGCAACCTGAACCCAACCTGCTAACCTGTGTGTCCTGGTTCCGTTTTCCTCGGACCTCGAACTCAGGACTCCGTACTCGGATCTGGGTATTCATTAAACCAGCACCAGCACCAGCCACGCTCGCATGCGATTTTTATGGACCCAGGACCCGGGATGCCTCCTCCTCCTCCGGTGGCGTTTGGTGTGGCCTGAGCTTCCGTTTATTTGGCTCTTTGTTTAGTGCATTTTCTGTCAACGTCAGCGTGATTAGTTGTGCCATATTGTGTGTGGCACACGCTTTGTTTTCGCTCTGTTCACAGTTCACAGTGTCCTGGCATTGTGATCGAGTCCGTTCGGGGTTACGGGCACAGAGGAAAACACGAATTTCCATACTCAAATCGCTGCACAAAACGAAAAGCTTGAGATTCATCATGCATAAAATAATAACATTCAAACTTGTTCACACTTGACTTATAAGAGTTTGGTAACCAAAAAAAAATATGATTGTTGTACAACAACAAACAAATGGTATTATGTAAAGGTATAAATTATTTATTTATAATGAGCTAAAGGCTAGACAATATTAAAGTAAATTTATTCATAATTAAAAAATGCTTAAAACGCTAGTGATTGATTGACTTTTCATGTTTTTTAACTATAAAAACTAAGGTAGTAAAATACATAACAAGGTAGAAACTACCTCTCACCTGTGAAATATTTCCTGCGGTGTAGGTCAGGTAATACCAATTAACAAAACGCCTCGTGGCACGAACTCGACCCCAAAATATATATATGTGGGCATATAGAGCCCCCTTGACTCGATTTCGCTGGCTTCTATTGGCTCTCAGCTTTTTAGCGCTCGGCTTTCCGTTTTCAGCTGCCAGCATTTAGCATTCAGCATTGGCATCCAGCTCACAGCTGCCGCTTACATCATTAACGGCATCGTTCTTCACACACGGCAACACATTAGAACACTTTAAGTTGCAACTAATGAGACTCCAAAACATAATTGTTGGCATTTAGTTAGATGAGCGGCGCCAGGTTGACACACACATACACACGCACACATGCACACACTCGCACACACTCGAAAAGTGACACGGCATGAAGATGAAGCAAATAAACAGCAGCAACAAAGGAGTGAGGGGGTGGCTAAGGGGGTGGTGCTAGGTGGACAGCACAACGAAAACAAATGCACCTAATGACACAATTTCACACACAGACGCCAGGACGAAAAACTGGAGCAGAAAAAACTGTTATACTCGCTAAGCTACATACAAAGAGAAAGGCGGAAAAATCTCTCTTTGGCCGCCACTTCGGCTTTTCCCACCGAGTCCCATGCGGCGAATTCGGAAAAATCCCGGCCAAGTCGGGGGTTAAGAAATCGTTTGCCAGTTGAAAATAGCCAACAAAGCGAAGCAGTTCTGGCCAAGCCGGCAAATGTGACGAAAGAAAACCGAACGTCGACGCGAATTTGTGAAAAGCGAGTGATAGTTGAACTCGGAACTCGGGCTTACGATACTTACGATACAGAAACCAACCTGACCCTACTTACCTTTGAGTGTTCCACAAAAATCAACCAGGATTTCCTGTACAACCGGGTATGTCTGAATTGTATTTCTCTTGAAAATGTATGGCGGCTACTTTAAGAACTTTAAACATCACGTCTAGGTTTCACGTTTCAACTTGTAACCTAGTTTTTTGCAGTAACGCCATGTGTGCCCATGTTTCCAAGTGTTTGTGAGTGCGGCGCGCTTTTCTTGCACTTTATGCTGGCGCGTTGTTTTCCGCCTCTTTTCCTGTGCATTTTCTTGAATTTCTGACGTGTAAGTTCATGCTGCAGCCCCGAAAAGGCAACAAGAAAAAAACTGCGAACATGGAAAACAAGAAAGGAGCACACTGAAAAGTGCAATGGCAGCCCGGAAGCGGCGGGCGGGCCACAGTGATTTCTATGAATGCTGCCATTAAGCTGACACGGCTTGAATACGCCTCCCCTTAACGTTTTCTTCGCCAGCCAACGAGGCGTATGCGTAACGTGAAACGAGGGCTTGGCACAGGCGGCGTATACGTTATGTGTGTATGTGCTGGGGAAAAAAAAACTTTTAATCTGTCCGCGTATTACACAAAAGTTTGCAACCGACTCCTACCACACTCCACCACTCCACCTGAACACCACGAATTCAATTGCCTTGAGTTTTATTTAGAAACAAATGGTGGCAGACTTTTCTGCGTTTCTTTCGCTGTTTTAAATGACATGAATTAAGATAACAAATTCGCAGAACACAGAAACCGAAGAAAGTAACAAGGAAAACAGGGCAAAATGCTGTGCAACTTTTTTCCTTTTCCAGCGAGACAAAAGACCGTCAGGAAATTGTAGCAGAGCGCAAATAGAAAAGCCGGCAGCAACAACAATTGCTAATGCTTAAGCCAAAGTCGCGACGTTGTCAAAGTCAGGAAGCTTTCAGAGCAGGGAAGCTGCGTTTCCCACCCCCATCCCCCCCATTCTCACCCAGAAAAAGTCTAATAAATTAAGCAATTTACATGAATTGTCGTTTGCTGTGCAGCAGTACCAGCATCAGCTTCCCTATTTTTCCCATTTGCTGTATTTTCCCTTTTTTCCCGCCCCCAAAGACAACTCATTTGAAGGTGCGGGGACTTGTCGGGGGATGAGGCGAAAAGAGAAACTTTGCCACTCGCTGACAATGATTCAAAAGGCAGGTAACCAAGGTAAGGCCAGGCAATTTGTTTAATTTCATTACATCTCAGTTTGCCAGTTGATGTTGTTTTGCAGCATGCGCTTATCTCTGCACATTTGCAACTTTTTCCGGACCTATTTTCATTTGGGCTTCCACTCCGACTTGTTGTTTTTATTTGGAAATGAAATTTATGTGCATATTTTGGCCATTTTGACTTTGAGTTGTTTTCCTTGTTGCACACTCGTATAAATGTCAGCTTGAGTGCCACGGGCACCAAGCATATGTCCCTATGCCCCTTCTATCTTCTAAATATATTTATGTTTTGTTTTTATGTGCTTTTTTTTGTTTGTATCTAAAAGTTTTCTACGCCCCCACAGATAACCGGCAACAGTTCAAAGTTTCCTTTTTTCTGTTTATTCGTTGTGGCAGGGGTGGCGAAAAAGTTTTTCGGGGGGTCTTAGAGCTAATTTTTCGCTTAAAGTCAACATGTGGCGGGGAAACCTAATCAAACTATTGATTGTTTGACTGATTGTGGCAGCAGCTGGCAATGTTTTTATTGTGAAAGCGACAGGTAAAAGTTGCCAGCAAAGGGATAACTTTCCTTCATCTTGGCTTTAACTTTTCGGAAAAGTTTTACGCTTTCCCTTTTGGCGCCACAGGAAATTGATTTCTGATGGCCCCATACACTTTTCACGATTTCACGAAATGGAGCCATCAGATCACATCGCATCGCCTCGCCTCACTTTGTACTGCTCCTTGTCTTCTGTTTCTGGATTCTGGATTCGATTTCGCCGGGGGACAGACACACACCGGTTAGGTGTTATAACCCCTTTGACATGCGTAAATATTTTCCCTGCACTCTGCTTTTACCCACTTTTTCACATGCTCTTTATTGATTTTGCATAAGCAGCTAAGCGGAGCAGTGTGGGAAATTGAATCTCACATAAAGCGCTGCAAGTACTTTGCATATAAAATCAAGTATACGACACGTTGGCCCCGCACTTGTTTGTCTTTGAACTCTGGAGTTGTGGGCGCAACTGCCAAAGGAAAGATGCTTCAGCAAGGTGCCAGATAAAACCGAACATCTTGTTTTTATTAGGAACCCAGAGTTCTAGCCTGGTCAAGACCAAAGGCAAAGTTTTCCCGGCCTCAACTTGCACTCTAGCACTTAATCAACAACAAAACTAAATGCGGTCAGTGGTATTTTGTTGAAAAGTGCTCATGCTCATGACGAATGTGTAAATACGTATTGCCCAATGTCCAGAGTGGCCCAAAGGCCGCAGGCAAATGCAAATTCTGTTGAAAACATTTAACCAATTGCATAAAGTTTCATTGTGGCCAAAAAATTCCCAAGCACCTGCTATTTTATTTACAGAGTGAATATACATAAATAATTCTTAAGTTCTTAAAACAATAAAATTGAGATATTATTTTGAAAAAGTTCAGGAAAATATAAGTCCCAACCCTTTTTTTTAGCTAACTGGGAATTTGCAGATAGTAGATTTCTATCATAGATATGAGAACAAATTTAATGTTTAGGATAGACAAACAGCTAGTTTAACTTTTTTTAACCCCAAAGAAAACATATTTTTACACTTATCTTAAAATATAGTACTTTATTCTTGTTCAGTACTTCCGACTTTTTCTTCTTTCACTTGAACTTGAGAGTTTCAAAATGTTCGTTGCGTAATTATTTTTTTATGCCAAGCGAAACATACATTTTGTCACTTGCTGTTGGGCAAAATGGCATTTTTGCGCTTATTTAAGCCATTGCATAAATTTCAAGTGAAAATGAATGCCAAACCACACACCCGTGTGTGTTGGGGTGTCTGTATGCAAATTCGCTCTGTGGCTGAGGGGTGAAGGAGTGTGCGACGAGAAAAAGAGTCCTGGGGGCAAGTGCAGGAGCCAGGACCCAGAACCCAGGACCGGAGCATAATGTGTGCTGGCCTCTAGCAACCAGACAGACGTGTTTCAGACATTTAGCATATAGCCACACACTCACACCTACACCCACACTTCACACTCATACTTAGAGAGAGCACACACACACATGCGCACGCCTCAATGTCAAAGTTGTCCAAAGAATGTGTGCGAAAATATTTTGCGAAATAAGGCGCGAATGAAAAATTTATAAAATATTCAAATAAGCACTTCGCATTTTAGCACCACGATAGGGAACCTCTCCAAAATGTTGCCCTCATAAAAAATATCTGTGGCTGTCGCAAAAAATTACAAAAATATGCAAAATTTTAATAAAATTAAGCGAAATGCTGAGAGTATTTCTGGGGATTGGGAGGAGTGGTTACAAATTCGCAGTCAAACTTTTTTTAATGCAAAACCAAAGCCTTTAAACTTGAGCGATAAAAGCAAAAACGTTTCATTCGCCCAAAATAAAATGATAAAAAATAACGAAGCAACAAGAGGAGGAAAAACTATTTAAGTTTTAAGCGTTTGACGCTTTACAACCGCAAAATGTCGACACAAAGTTTCCACCGCATTCCACTGCCCTTTTTCCCCGGGAAATGAGGAAAATGCCACGCTGAGCAAAGGCATCACTTCATTGCCATGTTAACCCAAAGTCATAAAGTCAAGGATAAAATGGAAAAGTGCCGAAGTTTTAATTTAAATTTGAGCAGCTCCGCGCACAGCACAGATAAAAAATATGGTATCGCAAAAATAATACAGAGCGGGAAACTTTTGTCAGGCCAAAGCGAAATGTACGACTCTGTCTTGTTCGCACTCTCCACTCGCTTCCCAAGTTGCCAATAACTCAGCGCTTTTTTTAAAATACTGAATTTCAAGTAGCCAGAGCATCCTGATAATATACAGAGAAAAACTGATTATAATATAAGTTCTTCAGACTCTAAAAAATGTTTTCTAAATAACTATAAGTTTTGATAGATATCAAAGTATTTACAAATTTTAAAATTATATATTTACAGGGGTCAAAGTCGGATATTGGTTAATTGATATTTTCAAACACCTTTATAACTATAAAAATCTATAAAAGTGCAAGCCAGTTTTTATTACTTAATACAATTTAAAATTACATCAACAAACTATTTCTTAATCTTTTGTATCATATTTCTTAACCATTAAATTTAAAACACAAATCTGAAGAATTTAGTTTTTGAATTAGCCTTACTTATTAAGTTAGATATTAAGTTTCTGACATATGGGAGATTAATTTCAAATGTAACGGTTTAAGTCACTTGTTTTTCTAAGACAAATTTATTACATTTAATTAAGCTTTTTATTTATTTGTAGTATTTTTACAAATGTTTCAATTGTCTTGCATAATTTTTGAATTTCTTTTCGTTATTTCCTTTCTGTGTGGCAAGAAGCTTAAGCTGTGAAACTAGAGAAAGAGGACAAAGAAAGCGCCGCAGAAGAGTTACGATGCCTTTGAGTAAAACACTTTCTGCGGTCGCCCTTCCAGCCGCTGTCGCTTTCGAGCTGCACGGAGCGTTATCTGCATAGCTCATACGCACTGTGGCCGCTGCCTAGTTTATTCGAGTGCAGGGAACAGCCAGAAGCTGCAGAAATTTGCAACACATGGCGGAGTCCTGCTCCACACACACACTCTCATACGGACACATGGTGCGATTTAAGCTTACGTAAATATAGCCAGACTTTCCAGCTTTCGCCGGCATTTTTTCATCCTCTCCCAACAACATTTTCCCTCGCGCGACTGGCTTATCGACTTGGGCTCCTGGCAGCTAGGTAAACTCCTCGCCGCACGACTCGGGTATTATCTATGCATGAGTGTTTTTAATTTCTCCCCACCATCCAACGAGTTTTTGCACTGATGCCCTGATTAAGCTGCAGCTTCCAAGTTTTTTAAGGGCCACTTTCCGCACAAGATTGCTAGAAAATTCCACACCTTAGTTATTGATATAAAATCTTCATGTGTTTACGGTTGCTGGAAACTCTTCGCTTTAGTTATTGATGTCAAGAGAGCAGTAAGTACTTTTTATAATCACACTCAGTGGTGGAAGTTTCTTTTTTGTTTTATTTTACATCAATGTGAAAGCCCTTGAAGTTGACGCGTTTAAAGAAACATTTCTTTATTCGTAAAGTTGAACTTATTTTAAGGTACTTCGTTACTCAACAGTTTTGCAAGAGGTCTAAAAAAACTGTAATTCCTTAATTATGTCAAAATTCCTTTAGATCAAAAAAGCTTGTGTCAAATTTGAAATTTCTTTATTTTTCGTTTTCCAAAACTTACTAATATATGTATATTTAGAATGTGAGTTATCTCGTATAAAGGTGTAAATAAGCCAGACCAAAGGTCAACTCTTTCGCAAAATGACCTCAGCTGTCGCCATCCATCAAACGCCAAAAGATTCTTCGCCCAATGCTATCCATTTCGTGCGGCTCACTCATCTCATTCACGCCCACGCAATGAAAGGCCAAGGAGCGAAACAACAAGTCGAGTTTCAGCTTCTTCTGCCGTTTTCCTACCACTTTTACACCATTTTCCGTGACGCACTGAGCGAGTTTTCCCGCAATGAATGGCCGAATGACAGGCAAAATGAATGGCACTGTCGGCTGTGTCCCAGTACTGAGGAGGAGGTAATGGGTATCGTGGTGTAGTGGACACAGGACGATCTGTGTGACTAATGCAGGGGCCTGAAATTGACAAGCAACGTGCTTCCACAGCCCAAGACAATGGGGAAAAAAACCGCAACAGAGAATCAGTGATGTGAATATGGATTTTTCTCAGGTAGAATTATATGTGTCTTAAGCCTTAATAAACTTGTTATTTCACCAGAGACTTTTATCGTTCATTTTGTTTTACTCTTGAAATATAATTACTATTTTTAAAGATGAAACTAACAAAATGTTCCTTCTGAATTCAGTTTGTTTTTTTATTCATGTTTATTCTGACTAGAAGTCAACTTTTAAATCAGAAGAGATTTCAGTCCATCTGTCATAGTTTGTCTTACGAATAAGAAGAAAAAATAAACATTTATGTTAATGTCTTTGTACATATGTCTGTCTACTTAAGTGCTTTGCTAGAAAGGTATGTGCCTTTGATGTACATAAGTGTTTATTAATTTGTTCTTTAATAAGTTTTGAATTTTTTGTTTTCATACATTGCATAAATTTCGAAGAACCAAGTAAAATAAATAAATCAATCCAGCATACAACATTATATATAAATATTTGGTCCTTAAAATATTTATCCTCGCCCTTTTTTTTTAAATGCCTCACTGGCATCACTGATGTGCATGCTCATCAAAAAAAGACGACAAAATCGAAGTTGGCAAAACAAAAGGGGGCTGCAGGATATATTGGCCTACTTGCAGGAGCCACAAGGGAGTCGTAAAATATCCGCTAGTGGCGACCTCCAAAAAAGTAACTTCCACAAGTCGCAAATCATTTAATTTGCCATCGAAGAAAAGTTTTTGGGCAGAGGGTTCCAAACACTTGGAAAAGAATGTCTGGGTCAGGCAGATAGGTAAACAAAGGGTTTTACAAAATTTCATTAGGAAACTTGTAACAACAGTTTTAAGCTCATCGCAAAACTAATTGTAATTCCAGAAATTATAAAAGCAACTCTAAACAAAAATGGAAAACATGAGATGCACACGACGAATGGTTGTCATTGGTATTACGTCCTCGATTCTGTCAGAGATTGGATGTGTGGCAAATGAAAGTTTCACTGCTGATTGAGTCAATGATGATGCCATTAAAAGTCGCAAATTGATGTTTTTGTTTCAAATGTGTGTATACTTGTCTGTCTCCATCTGTGTGGGTTTGTATCTGTGTGTGCCAATTACAAGCGTTAGACGCTGTTATTCGCATTCTAACAACGGAAACAAGCCAGAGATTTATTTTTGATATTTCCGCTTTGGTGGAGCAGCAGCAGCAAAACATCAGGGCGAAACTTTTTCGATAAAAATGTAAATTTATTGGATATGTGTGACAAACACGCTACAGTGTACGTATATGTGCACTCACAAAAATTCTAAAGGGAACACAGAAATTTTATTTACTGTCTATCAGATATATTTTAGTATCCGTTATCCATAGGTTCTGAAAAATAAATATTTTTTTACGGGCCAACCTTAAAAATCATTAGAAACTTTTATTGTTAGATTGAGATTACATTTTCTTTAATTAAAATGGCATTTTTTATTCGGTATTTATGGTAGCATTTCTTCTAATTAAGCTTAAATTTAGAATTTCACCAACATAACATTTCCGCTCAGTGTATATATGGACTCCATACATTTATACGATTCAAATGCGAATGACAATAATGCTCATGTTGTCGTTGATGAAGCAAAAGAAGAAACTTTGAGAGGAGGAGGGTAAAAGCTGTGATCTCTGCTCATCACGCACGACTTGAATCATATTTTTATGGTTTTTTATTGACACATTTTGATATGCCAGTTAACAGCAATTCATTCATTTTGGTACGACTTCGTTATTGTTAGTTAGTTTGTTGTCATGCCAACTGACTTTTTAGTAGTTTTGCAAGTCTCTTTTTTATGAAGCGTTACGAATTATGTACAAACAACAACCAAAAACTTTGGATATTATGTTCTAAGAATTTATCACATATAAGCACATAAATTCCTTTGTGAGGCGATTTCTAAGGAAATAAACATGCTTGGACAACGTCAAAGAACGTAGGTGGACTAGACAATAGGCCTGGATGATAAAAAAAAAACTTGGCTTAATGGCGAAATTAAGTTATGACCACGCGTAAAACGTTACTCAAGTAGCTTTACTGCTCAGCGTGATTTTTTTTTATTTCGCAATGAATATATGTATAAATTCCCTGAAAAGCAAGCGCACAATTAAAATATTATGTGTAAACAAACAAGCAGCTAAAATGGACAACTGCCATCGAGCGTATTTAATAAATTAATCAGGGCATTCAGACTGACAAACAAAAATAAATAGTAATTAATACATAATAATTATGTATTTAAGCAGCATAATAAATATTAAAAAAGGCGCCACAACACAAATATTATTTCAGACAGCTGGAGGTAGAAATTAAT